>OVAY01000306.1:0-68705 GCA_900406395.1 Kernera saxatilis | reverse complement strand
TCATCAAACAAGAAGCCTTGTGTAGATTTGATTAAATTCATCTCACGAGAAACGGTTCCTAAGTGTGGATTCTTGAATCCCTTGGTTGAGCTGACAGGTCCAAAGTGAGGATTCTTGAATCCTTTGGTTGAGCTGTGTTTATCATTGCTTCCGCTCCATCAGTTGGTATCAGAGCTGCGTCCTTTGATTTCTTAATCGAAGACCGATTCTGGATGTCATGTTGATTGACAGTTGCAACATCTATCCTTTCGTGGACGAAAGTCATTTAGTCGAGAGAGAAGGCCATGAGATCTACAGAGAGATCTATGGTGATCCCATCTACGACATATATGAAGACGATGTCATCTTTGTCGACTTTGTCTTCAAAGAATATGCTTTTGAGAATCAGATTCGTGCAGATTTCGTGCAGAATATTGTTCGTACGAAACTCGTGCAGAATCAGATTTCTGGAAAATACTTGGAAGATCGAGTTCGTGCAAAATCTACAAAGAGTCAGATCGGTAGCGAATTCGGTTCGAGCAAAATCCGTGCAAATTCGATATCTGCGAATTACGTGCAAAATCCGGTTCCTGCAAATTTGGTGCCAAGAACGCGATTGAAGATTCGAGGACGAATCTTTCTTGGCCGGCGAGACCTGATGCAGCACATAAATGGAATTATTCTCTTAATGTATTATTTCTATTTTATGTATTTTAGTAGTTTTCCTATTTTAATTAGAATTAGGGTTTTCAGGGTTTTAGGATTTTCAAGGTTTTAGGGTTTTCAGGCTTTCTTATAAATAGCCACTTATGCTTATTGTAATAGTCAGATTTGAATTGATTAATAAAGAGTTTTTGCTTTTGAGAGAAGAGTATTCTCGATTCCTTGTGTTGATTCGATTAAGTTCATCAAACAAGAAGCTTTGTGTAGATTTGATTAAATTCATCTCACGAGAAGCGGTTCCTAAGTGTGGATTCTTGAATCCCTTGGTTGAGCTGACAGGTCCCAAGTGAGGATTCTTGAATCCCTTGGTTGAGCTGTGTTTATCATTGCTTCCGCTCCATCACCTTACTTCTTCAATTTATCCAATTGCTCTACGGTGAGAATCAAATAAAAGCTAACTTTTGTTAGGTCACACTTATATAAGCATAAACTTATCAATTTTTATACATGTTCATGTAAACGATAATCTATTTATAGATTAATTAGGGCTCAAAATGAAACAGATATTTTCAAATTCGAGCTTCTATCCTTTTTTTTAAGTAATAACTTTTAAATTTAATAGTTGTATCTACAAAAAGAATGAGTACACAGAAAATTAAAATCTATAAAAACATATATTTACGTTTAAATCTATAAAAACAATTCAATTCTTTATCCTAGTCTAAATGTATATAATTATATTTTAATCGATATTCAATATAATTGTTTTGACATTTGTTAACCTTAATTTTATATTGAAAATAGGACTTATTTTTCTCTAAATAATATAATCATTTTAGCTCTGAATAATATATTTTTAAACCATGAAAAAAACGGTTTAGAATGATAAATTAAAAATTTGCAGAATTCTTTAATTAAGGTGACAAGATATTAGAATGATGGAATGGGAACGTAAAAAACCTATTATTCTGCATATTTTATTAATAGATTTTTTCTGTATATCCGGTTATTAATAGATTTATATTTGTTATGTTTGCTTAACAATATAATTATAGTAATTAAAAACATGAAAAGGGTCATGTCTGTCACGCTAATGGCAGACACGTAGAAGTACACCGTACAAGTAAAAATCCTTGTATTAGTCACAAATTCAACAAAACCATCCAGATAACATAAAAGTTTCATTTTCTTGCCACTTTTACAAGCTATTGACACAATTTATTACCTAAATGGAATTTAATAGAAATATTAATTTACACACCTGAATTTTAAAATTTTATGTACGGCATTAATGTTTGAACATTGAATCGTTAAGTATTTAATTAATATACTAAAGTCTAAAGGGGAGTCATTTGGTATCTTTGGGAATAATACTTTCTGATTAATGACGAGAGAGATTTAACTAATCACATTAAACTAAAAAATTAAGGATCAAGTGGGGACGAATGGCATATCGGTAAATAGAATGAAATGCGGGGGCCTCATTTTACTAAGCCTCTGTACCTTAGCTTCAAAACTGAGCTCGTCTTCATCATTTCTGAAAACTAGAACACAGTTTAAAGGAACAAAAAAAGCAAGTGTATTTTGATCTCAGAAACCCTAATTTGTTAAGAACCCTAATCTCAATTTCACCGTTCTCCTTCCTCCAAATTCCATATTGTATGTAAATGCATCTGAAGAAATCAACTGTAGCAGAACGGCGGTTTATCGGAAAAGAAGCCGCCGGTTGTTTATCTTCCTCCGATTTGGATCCGAAACCTAAGATTAAGCATCATCGTCCTCTTCAGGTACCCGAAATCCTGACCCCAGACAATTCCCCATACCGAACCGCCATTGGCGCAGGCGCTGGATTCACTGTGTATAATCAAGTGCAAGCTCAGAGTCATCTGACCGTTGAAATCCCAGATTCATCGTCTCAAAACCTTCCATCGACTCCGCACAAAAGGCCTGTGGTAGCTCAATCTTCTAATCCGTTTAATTTCGTCGCCAACGTTGACGATTTCCGCCGAGGAGGAGGAGGAGGAAGACACCGCGCAAGCTTGGGCTCGATCTCTTCTTATTGCCCGTCGTATCTTTTGTCGTTTCTCTCTTCATCTCTTCCGTCGATCCCATCCGCGACTAACCAGAAGCTCCTCCGCCATGTCCTTCGTGTTCGTTTGATATGTTTCCACCTTCGATTCCTACTTCTTCTCTCCGTCCCTCCTCTTTACATCTTTTTCCTGTTGATCAGTTTCCGATTCTTCCTTCTTTTCGTCTTCTCGATTATCGCTTTTTCCTTCATCCTTTCCATCTCTCTCAAATTCGCTCTTCCTCACCTACCATCAATTCGCCTGATTATAGCTCGCTTGCTGTCCCTCAAGCTTACCCCTACCAGATCCTCCCCTTCCTCTCAAGAGAGCACGAAACATGTTGTTTGGTCAATCGGCTCGAAGCCCGTCACAGAGAAGAAGACCAACTCTGGCTCATGGGTTCAAAAGTACAGCTCCGGTGATGTATACGAGGGAGAGTTTCATAGGGGGAAGTGCTCAGGAAGTGGAGTTTATTACTATTCGATGAAGGGTAAATACGAAGGCGATTGGATTGATGGGAAATATGATGGCTATGGAGTAGAAACATGGGCTAAAGGAAGTAGGTACCGAGGTCAATACAGGCAAGGGATGAGACATGGAACTGGAATCTACAGATTTTATACAGGGGATGTTTATGCTGGTGAGTGGTCCAATGGACAGAGCCATGGATGTGGTGTGTATACCTCTGAGGATGGTAGTCGATTTGTTGGGGAGTTTAAATGGGGTGTCAAACATGGTCTTGGTCATTACCATTTCAGGTAAAAAATATCAGTTTATTTGTGTGTTAACTTTCTGCATTGTCTTGTGTTCTTCTCAAATACGCTTAATTGAATTGGCATTGGCTTGAACACTGCATAGTCATTTAACTTTGCAGAAATGTCTGTGCTTTTCAGTGTAAGGGTGAACTATTATCCTCATGCTACTGACGTTTAACATGAACAGTTTGGAATGGAAATGAATGTGGTTTCTGAAAGTTTCTGGATTCCAGTCTCGACTTCCACCTTAAGGCTTTAATTGTGCTTTGTCTTACGATGCTGTATTAGGTCCCTGTGTATGTTGCTCGTGGGAGTGTTCTAAGAGTTTATGGCTTTCAATCTTGAGTTCTTGATGGATTGTTAGGCTGCCTTTACCCTCTACTTTTGGCGTTCCTCACCATATGAGGAGGATATCAAAACTTTAAGCTTATCTGTTACTGCCATTGATAATTGCATGAGATACTACCCTTTGAAAGATTCTGGCTTCTAGTTACAGTTACATTTGAACCAATTTTTTTTGATTTTGGTTGTCTTCCACTCTGGTTGTTATTCTTACCTTTCAAAGAATTTTAAGTCTACGGGGCATCTAGGTTCAAGCTTTCTTGTTGCTGCCGTTAGCATGCATATTAAAACAATTGCATCAATCACTGTTTTCTCTTCTCAAGTGATACCTGCCTGACTTGAAGCCACACCTCTGTTGCAGAAATGGTGATACATATGCTGGAGAGTATTTTGCAGACAGGATGCATGGTTTTGGAGTGTATCAATTTGGAAACGGGCATCGGTATGAAGGAGCCTGGCATGAGGGGAGAAGGCAAGGGCTTGGTATGTACACGTTCAGGAATGGTGAGACACAGGCAGGCCATTGGGAAGACGGTGTTCTCAGCTGTCCTACCGAGCAGACCACCCGTCCTGATTCATCGTTTTCCATCAGTCATTCTAAGGTTCTCGACACTGTCCAGGTAACTTACAATTTTATCTTACCTGCTAATATCTACAAAGTTAGGTAATTTCAATTCTGTTCATCTCTTGAGGAGATTAGTGACCAATTTGTAAAATTTGAATATTCACATGTATCCAATGATTGGTTACAATTTAATCACCCACATGAGATTTCATCCTTCTCTATCTCTCTCTCCGTTCAACAGCAAGCAAGGAAAGCAGCCGAGAAAGCACGTGAAATTGTGAAAGTGGAAGAGAGAGTGAACAGAGCAGTGATGGTCGCAAACCGAGCAGCAAATGCTGCTAGAGTTGCTGCTACAAAGGCTGTCCAAACCCAAACATTTCACAGTGGTGGTGGCGATGATCCCTTGTGAGTTCCTGTGGTAAAGCTTTTGACATAATCGCAGTTATGACCTCACCTCGAACTTCTTTGATGGCACAAGAGAGAAAGAGAGACGTCTAGAGAAAACAGTCAAAATTCGCATCTCTGTTGAGATTTTCTTGAAGGTGAACCACTTGGAACCAATGTCGAGATCTCATAAGTATTAAATAAGAGATCTGGCAATGGAGCAAGCAATACAGGTTTACTTTTTCTTTTCTCCCACTTTTTTATTTATTTATGAGCAGGCTGGTGTAAACTGTACATAGGGTTGTTGAAGAGTAAGCAATGTGTGTTAACAAAAGATCTTTGTAACAAGCATAACCCATGTAAGAGAAGCAACAAAACATTGTCTTACTTTACAACATGTGAAAATAACACCTCGTTTTACTAGAAAATGACATGAGAATCCAGATACAAATTAACTTGACAAAACCCAAAACCCAACAACACCAACCAGAAGATTGAAGGTATCTGGTCTATGACAAGGTTCAAGTACAAAACTACAAATCTTGTCTTGTTGTAGGAAGAAGAGACGAAGAACAGATTTTCAGCTAATCTTGAAATTTGTCGTTAATGGTTCTTCGTCTAGCTCTCAGCCTCTTGCAGGTACTACCCGTGCTGCCGTAACCATTTACACAAAGTCAATCAATCAGAACTAAGAAAGAAAATCACAAGTTAAAAGAATCAGGCCACTGGTTTCTTCTTACTTAACAGTGTAGGCATCTCCATATTTAAGCAAATCCGTTTCGCTGCAATGGCCAACAGCCTTCCTTTACAGCCTACTACAGCAGAAGAAACAGCATAACCCGAGCTTTATTACAGCCAGAGCTTGTGTCAATATAGATATATGAAACCCCCAGCATAATTGAAGATTTTTCAGGTACCTTTCCACAGAACCGCACAAGTACTTGTTGTGCCTGGCCCATTTCAATCTTAGGAGATTTGTCAAGAGAAGAACTTAGCTCAGAAACATTGCTCCCCAAGGCAGAGCCACAAAACAACTTCATTGCTCTTATTGTTGAGAGAGCATGCACAAAATTGACAATACTTCCTAAGTTATAGCTAGCCTAGTTATAGCCATGAAGAACTGATTCCTTAGAGCCGATGTCTCAAATATTGGCCCAGGCCCATCAGACGATTCTCTCTCCCGCTCTCGAGTCTTTTTATGAGAAATGACCGGAAAAATTCCCAACACAGTAAAACTGAAAAGATGCAGAAATCGTTCTCGTTGATCCAAACGGTGGCAATCTCCGGCGTATTCTCCGCCGTCTCTTGCTGGTGAGTGATTTGTTTTGATCTCTCTAGCTTCCTCTTCTCGATTTCTCGTTTTCCCATTTCTTCTATTTAGGGTTTCATACTGTCTTTCTCGCTCTCAAGGTATGGATTCATGTTCGGTAGAGAATCCGCGAGAAAAGAGCTCGGTGGTTTGATCGAAGAACTCCGTCGTGGAGGTTCCGACTCTGGTTCTCCTCCCCATTCGTGAGCTAGGTTCTTCGTTGTCTGTTGCTAAGTTAGGACTCCTGTTAGTTTCGATTTCCGGAATGTTGATGATAACTTCTTGCACTCTGGTCTGAGCAATTATTGTATAAACGATGTGTTATCAAATCCTTCGAGTTAATTCAAGTATGAAAATTCACCAGGCATTTCAATCATTGTATTTTGGTTGAGGATAAGATAAGATTGTAAGAGAAAAATTGCATATTATTTGAGATAGAGTTTGAAGATGTACAAGGAAAATTCTATAGGATACACAGTTCTAAGTGTACATTATCTTGTTTTTGCTTATCTTTGCTAAGACCCAGAGTTGTGCACATCTAAAGCTTTAACACTATACTGGTTTGTTCTCTCTCATCTCTATGTTTATTTATCAGACGGCAAACCGCACCATAGGTAGGTATATATATGTGGGAAATTACACTAGAGAAGCCTCCTCAACCTTCTCAGCGATCCTGCCTCTGACAAATCCCACATAAAGGTCACTTCCAGTTGTGTCCTCTTCTGAAAGTCTCCTGCCATGACCACCTTCCTTCATGTTCTTAACAAACTCCACTAACTGCTGCCAATTTTGACCCTCAAATAACCGCTTGTTCATTCTTAGATAAGTAAATGCGGTTAGCCCATTTCCGGAGTCTGACCTATTTGTTGCAACCACTTGTCCGAATGCGCTCGAGTCATATCTTTCTAGTGCATTCTCCCCTGCTAGTTCGGTCCCAGCCTGCCTTGTCGCATTCTGTACTTGCTTAACCAGACCTTCTGGTGAGCAATTTGCGTGCTCCGGCTGTTCCCCATCTTTCATCTCCATGCAGGTGAAGTTGAGCACAACCCCATGTTTGTTGAACATCTTAGCTATTGGCAGATACCCATCATGGTTTCTTGTGTTGTAATATCCAGCGGTTAGCTCAGCAGCGTGTGACCTGGTGTTGTAGTGCCAGTGAATTCCAGCTACCTTTCCTGATAGCTTTGCTCCGCTTCCCTGAAAGATTCCTTTCGCTGAAGCTAGGAGTCTGTCTCCATGTTCTAGTAGCTTCCCAGAATACCATTCCATGAAAAACTTTCCATACTCGCTATTCCATGTTCCGTCTCTCCGGAAAAATTCAGTATCTTCTGGGAAGTTCTTGTACTCGCCGGCATCATGAGGTCCACTTGTTCCCCAGTTAGTTTTCCCGATTGATTCAGCATATGCTTGAAGTGATGATCTCATATACTGCAATCAAGAGGTATCATTTCTTAGAAGAAGTGTATGGAGTATAAGTAAGCTTAAATAGATATATCTTCTCTGGTATATAATCTCTCCCTAAATGTGTTTTCTATGAATTCAAGGCTTAACATACCTTGTCGTAGCACTGGAACTCTCCAATTCCGGGAAATCTCCATGTCCCGTTGCTCTCAGGGTATGATGGGTATCTCAATTCTCCACAAGGTCCCATTCCCACTTGAATTTCCTGCAATACATGAAAAATGATGATACAATTTGCTTAGTTCACTGTATTGCTCAGGTCTTATATGAAGTAATTCGTTTCCTTAGTATCTAAATTTCTTCTTACCGCAATAACTCCTCCTATGTAACCGTCGAATCTTTCACGGAAGCTCCTCATAAAATCTGAGTAGACCTGGATAGGTGTTCTTCCTCTTAGGACAGGCACAGAATCACATCCCAAGGAGATATACTCAGGATTCCTTCTCCCAGATTTGTCTGTGTAGACAAGATCAGGGTTCTTGCTGATTTCTTCAAGCACCCATGGGGGCAAGGGAATACTATATTTTTTTAAGAGAAAACCATTTAGGGCATTAGCTAAGCTAGAAATGAGAGACAGAGATCTTATTCAAAGGGAAACTAAATTTGCTTCATTACCTGCAAGAGTCTCCAACGTTTCCTCCACATTGATGGAAAGACATAACGACCTGGAGTTTGAGACCGTGCTTTTGAACCATCTGTATAAGCTCGGCATAGCCTTCCCAGTTATACTTCATAGGTCCGTCTTTCTCCACCAATCCCCACCAAGCATCCACCATTACACCTTCCACACCAGCTCCTTTTAGAGCCATCAAACTAGCGTTCATGGCTCTTGGTTTGTTCAAATGCCCTGACATTGTTACCGTGTCGAGCGGTAACATGACAAACACCGGAACGCTAGAGTCGTTCTTGGAGTGTGGGTATGAGAGAACGTGGAGCTTCTCCCATCTCTCAAGGGTTTCACCTTCTGGCATGAAGGTCTTCTCATGAGTGAACTTCATTTCCCTAACCGAGCTCTTTGCTTGGAATTGATATGTTGGTGGCTTCATCTTGGCAAAGGACATGTTAGAGGAACTTTCTTGGTTTCTAGAACTCTTGGTATCTTTTCGTTTAATAAGAGAACTCGAGGAATTTAGAGTTAGTTCCATAGTTTTCTCTCTCTTTGTGCTGTTGAGAAATGAGGATAGAGAATAGAATTGTTGGTGTTTGAGAGAAGATATATGTGTTTGTGTTTTGAGAGAAGATGTTGTTTGTGTGTTTGCATTTATAAAGAAAAGTGATTGGCTGTGATTTAAGGACAAAAATTGAAAGTGGAGAGAAAATATAACCAAGGTTTCTTAATTCCATTTTTCACACGTCACACGGTTCTTACACATATCAAAGTGAAAAAGTGTAAATGTCACATCAGTAGTTACAAACGCAGATATCTTAGTTAGTAAAAGTTTTTCTATTTCATCAGTGTAATTCAGGTATAGGTAATTAAGGTTTTTCGTGTCGGTAAATTACTCATTTACTTTAGTTACATAGAAACCTTAAATCTAATTTTGCTTTTTCTCTTGGTAATATAGATAAGCTGATAATTTTGTCTACTCACCTTTGGCTTTGAACACATGGTTCGTGTGGCTGGAAATTCTTAAGCTCTCTTGATTTTTAATTTGAATAAGAAGATAAGTGCAAGGATTTAGTTCAGTATGAAATTTTCTTGTGGTTGCTGTTAACTCTGCTTTTTTTCTTCCTCTTGGACTTTCCTTCCTGTAAGATTTGTATTTTCCAACTAAGCAGCAGATCCATTGACCCATAGATTTCAAAGAAAAGCTAATATTTTTTCTTTGATATTTCTTTTCATGTGCCTCTTGTTCACAGTGGCACATTCTTCGTGATTTTGTTTTTAATGCCCTTTGGTCTTTTCTGTTTTTGTTTTGCCTGGTTATGTTATTATGCCGAGCTGGAGCTGGTTTACGTAGAGCTAGTAACTTAGTCTTTTGAGCAAAGTTTCTGTTTATATATCTCCAATATGATGTTATACAGAGACAACAGAACTTTGATGCATTAAGCCCTTGTTGAGTTGTGTTCGATATGCTTCTCTAAGATATGCAATTTAGCACATTTGTGAAAAGTTGATAGTTTATGTAAATGCTTAATACTTGTGCGTTGATCATATAAGCCATGTGAGTTTTTTAAGTGGTTCTGTTAGAAATGACTTTTGATGCCTTTATTATTGGGAATCTCTCTTTCTTTTTCTCTCTGACTCATTGAAAGTGACAGTTTGGTCTTTATTCAGGTGACGTAGATTGCGCTTTTGGCTATTTCCTCATCAAGGACAAATAGTTTGTCTCGTTTCAAATTCCCACCATTAATTTTTGAATGGTAGAAATTGATCCTTATCACTTTGGCACCTTCTCATTTTGGCTTGTGCTTTTTATTCACAAGGTCCAGGGAGTGTGTAGTAAGGCGGGGACGACATTGGACATTGACTCTCAAACAGGTACGCTCTTCGAATCCTAATTGGTATTTTTGCAGTTAGAAACCATTTTTTTTTTTAATAAAAGACTGAATTATAAACTCATGAACATCCCCAATCTCTATAATTAATCCTTATAGAGTAGTTTCATGCTAAGTAAGTAGATATATATGCTCGGTTTCTGGTTTTGCTCGGTTAACAATGATATATGCATGTTGTGACATCTAGGGTCAAGAAACTGAGGCTTTCTTTGTTACTCTCTGTCTCAAAACTCTAGGGTATCCGTTGTAGGAAAATCATGATTGTGATTATTGAAACAGTGGGTAGATGTTGAGCTGGCTTTTGAGGGAAAAATCTCATTGTCATTGTCGTAGATTTTTTTGGGGTAAACAAGTTAATACTTTTTCTTAATAACTTGTGTCCATGGGAAAGGCTTGACTCTTGAGCTTTATTATGGACCGATGGTGAAAAGTACAAAGCGTGTGGACCTGTTTACACACACGCATCAGCAAAAATCCAAAATTGGTGGTTGGTCCCTCGACGTTGAGTGTTTCCCTTTTTATGCGTTGATATCTTCTTTCCACGTAACCTACTTGCTTACGCTCTCCACTTCTTTTTTTACTATAGTTTCTGACTTTGAATCTAATTTGGTCGACAACTGAACTTCCTGTTGCCATTTGGGTTAGAAATCGTGTGATCTCGTGATGTCTTGTTAGATTTGATAGAGTTGAAATAATGGTAAAACTCGGCGGTGAGCATTGAGTTGTGTAAATTTGTTGGGGGGGGGGGGGGNGGGGGGGGGGGGGGGGCTGAGTGAATGTTTCTATAATTGGGGCAAAGGCCAAACTAGTCTTCCTAGTCTATAGCGTCGTGTGAAACCAATAGTGGCTAAAGAGAAACAAAAGTTCCAAAGTTAACTGTATAGAGCAGATTGATTTGGTTCCATCGTCTAGTTTGTGAAACTTAAGAATTTCAGAACCTTAACAGTTAAGCTTTAGTTTGTCATTGTCTCTAAGATATTTCTCTGCTTTGTGACAAGTGAACATCCAAAGAGAGATAAGCAAACAAGTTTATCTTTTACCAAAACCAAATAAATATCTGTTCCAATAGAAAATTATTAGAAGATATTTTCTCTCCCATCTATTGTTATGTTGTATCATTTTCAGAAAGGACAAGACATAGTTTCCCATAAAAATCCAAGGAAATATCAAGGGAAGATATTTCTAGTCTACGTGTAGACAGAAAGATCTGACAACAATAATAATTCAACACAGTACTGCCCAATGCGCAGATATTTTGTTCTTTTGTTAGTGTTTTGATTGAGAGCCATCAAGAGAGGTTTCAAGATTCTGCAATGGGGAAAGCTGAACCGATACGGTTGTTGCCAAGGCGGTAACATTTGACATTGACATTGTATGGACCCAACTGAATGTGGTTTTCTTCTCTGCCCATGAAGAAACACATTGTGTAGAGAGCCAACTCAAACTCTGGACTTACTCCTACTAGAGTACTTGACACTGATTTTAGAACACCGTTCCACTCGAATTGGATCGTTAGCAGCTGAGTCTCTGAATCAGGCTGCATAGAATCAAAAGCGTGATATCTCGGTTAAACACCTTTGAAACATTATGGATTAAACGAAGACATGGTACTTACAATTTCACCACGACGTCGGGGAAATATATAGCCTTGGTAATCTACTGTTCCTTTGGCTTCCTCCAGGTAAAACTGCAATAAGAGAGACCCCAAATGTTATCGTTTGAAGGTTTTAGTGGTTTTATTCGGATTTGTAAGAGTTTGGATTCATGGCAGCGAGGCGTTTTACCTGAAGCCAGTTATGGAATCCAGAGACTTGTTCCCCACCAGATTGTTTGATCTCACCTACAAAGACATGCTCAAACGCAGAAGATGAGCCAGAGGTACCTCCACGGCCATAGAGGTCGAACCAGAGACTAGTCAGCATTCTCTTAAACTCTTGGTAGCTTCCAGGAGCAACGTCCTTACGCACAAGGTACTTGTGAAGGTACTTAATCGGCGCGGTTCTGCTTATTTCTTCGACGAAAGCCGCTTGCTCTTGCCTCTCTTCTTCTGTGACTACTTCTTTGTAACCTTCATTTGGGTTATAGTTGTCAAGCAACGAGCAGAATCTGGCGAAAGTGGGTTTTCTAAAGACTTCGTCGCTCACCCAAGAGAACAGGAATCCTTCAGCCATATCGGATCTCTCATGAACCCTTTTCCCGTCTCCACAGTCGATTTGATAATCGCGTCCAGGAACAAGACGGTTCGAATCGAGCTCCCACAGTTTGTTGCAAGCTTCTGAGAGACCAGAGAGCTCTAGTTGTGAGGGTTCTATGTCCCCATGAGTTTCAACGTCATCTGAGTAGTGTTGTTCGCTCGCTGGGCATTTATACTCTTGCCACTGCTCCTTTTGGACCTGCAGAGACACAGAGAGAGATAACACATATCAAATCAAGTGCAAGCAGGTGTAAAATCAGCGGTTAGGGCTCAGTCTCGGGGCCCAATCTCGAACCAACCTTATGCGGTTGCCTTGCTGGTTTCTTTTTTCCCACAGTTTCCCAACCGTCATTTTCTTCTTTCTGGTTCTCCTGGAATCAAATGCCAACATTAGGTTTGATTCTTCTTCTCAAAGATTATCTAAAGCTAAATGTAAAGTAAAATGTAAGTTTGAATCTAACCGAGAAGCTTTGTTCCTCGGTTACTTTGGCCGCATACCCATTCTCTCCCTGGTCCTCCTGCATGGGAAAATCAAAATGCCGAATATTAAAGGCTTGTTGTGACCCAGGTAAAGAGCCTGATTTCTTGTGAAAGACCAAGTTTATTACAATATGAACAAATATCATTCACAATTATCCATCTACAAGTAATGTAGAATCGAATTAAGTAGTTCCATTATTGGTACATAAGATTGTTTCGTCAAGAAGCAATGTCGCTGAAGCTCAAATGCTTTATTATGAAATGCTTTTGATCCCAAACCTTATGTGAATGCCTTGTGGACATCCTTTCTCCCTTTTTCTCCCATTGATTCTCCTATGCCCAGAGAAACGAAAACGCGACATTAGATGCAGTTATCAATCAGGAAATAAATGGTTGCTTTCTCGTGATCTTGAAACAGTTGAGAGCTATTTCCATCAAAAGACTTATCTAATAGAGTAGAATCGATATGCATCTACGTTACAATTGCCGATGATGTCGCTTAAAATTCAACTGACTATAAAGAGATTATGAGTGAAAACACTAGTGACTCTGAAGCGCACAACGAGTTCCGATTTCCAGAGTTGGGTTTAAAATTCCAAAACTATTTGAATTCTGACTCTTTACCTCTAAATTCTGGCGTCGACCGTGCGGCGATTGCGACGACCCTCCCGCGCGATTCTGATCCTCATCCTCACCGGAAACAACCTGCGACCATTTCCAGATCCATAACAAGAAGAAAGAAGAAACCGTTCATTAGAAACACAATTTCAAAAAAACTGATAATACAGAACCGGATTGATATATACAGACATTAGCCCAAGTAGATCTGGATCTCTGGTCCCTTTCATCATCTTCGCCACGACGTTCGTTACCACCGAGAGCCACATCGACCAAACCTTTGATCAATCCTTCCATTGTCGAGCACAGGAGGGGAAGCCCGAAAGAGAGATAAGATTTATTAAAGAGTGTTTTGTGAGTTGTGATCCAGATTTGGGTAGTTGAATAACGACGTCGTCCTTTTTACTTCCTTTTATGTTTTCACCACGCAAGTTTCCCTGTACGCGCAAGTGAGAGCGCGTGACTTTGATTACTATATCATTTTATATATTTATTATTTACAGTCCTCATAACGATCGTTCGCTCCTGCCGACACATGGTTGATTCGTAAATTTTTAGAAAAAGGTATCATGATCTATATTATCTTAGCTCCACAAAAATAGTTTTTTTTTTTTTTCTTGTCAGGATTAAGTATTGCAAAAGATGTTGATTTTCTTTGATGTATTCCCGGTTATAAATTTAAATATCTTTACCTTGTATTTAGGTCTTCTCAAATAGAGGTGGAAGTGTTGGTGTGGTTTTTCGGCTTCGTATTTTTTGATTTCGCGATTGTTTCCATTGTTCTGTTGGTTGTGTTCAAATCAGTTATATAGACCTTCGATCTTCCGGAAATTTTTTAGTAATTTGGTTCTTTTCGAAACTCATGTCTTTTGGCTCAGTTTCAATGTTTACTAGTGTTTGAAAGGCGGTCATCAGAATGTTTTGATTTAGTGTTTCATATTTAGTTTTAAAATCCATTTGCGTTTATTTTCGGTTGTTTTTCTTGTTAGTTTTAATTTTAAAAATTGGTTTGTTTTAGTTGTGATTAAGTTTTTTGTTTGTTTTTTCGGGTTGGAGCTGTTGACTCTAGAGTTCTATGAATTTGTCGGTTTTGTTTGTGGAATAATTTCGATCTTTGCTGGCTATATAGAGTCTAATGTTTAGATTTTAACAATAAAATAACAAAAAAAACCTTGTAAGAATATTGTTATAGTGATCAGTCATATGTTTATAACCACATAAAGAAAATTTCGACCATAGTGATCATGTAGGATGATCAATCAATAAAATTAAGCATGTTTGGATCAAATCATTTGAAAAAATATTAAAAATTTATAAATGATGAGAATTATATTCTCATTTTCTACCGGCGTGAGAGAGTCGACTCATGTGCCATTATGCAGCTGCTCAAAGTCTTGCCTCTAAGTTTGGGCCCAAGCGCGCTGTTGAGTAATGGGAATATTTGAGCGGTGGCATTGACGCGCCAAAGTAGCGCGTGAAGCATTAATGGTATATGCGTCGTGTATGCTCATAAGCGTTGCACGTTCCCGCCACAACGCAAGGTTTGAAAACTTAATCAACAATTAAAGTGTAATAATTAACAAAATCGTCCTTATATTATAATATTAAACGCAATTGTAGACTGAAGAGCAACACACGATAGTGAGTTGAGTTCTGTTCAATAATCGAGTAATGACTCAATCAGTTGTCTGTTCCGAATTTTACCCAAAAATCCTCGGCTTACAGAAATAAAAAATGTAAGCAACCAGTAAAAAAAGGAAATTAGAATGCCTTTTATTTTCTTTGATAATATAAGTGACGCATTCCGTTTTAGAAAAAAACAAAAAACTTAACATTGTGAGAAGTTGTGTGCCGCCTAGCCTCTCCGGCATCCACCGGTTTGCCGGTTGGATCCGTGAGAGGTTCTTAGTTCTGCTCTCTTCATCTGTAGCACTTGGTTTTGGTTTCATCGGCTCTCTTCATCCACTTGAGGGAGAGAAGTTTTCAGATCTAGGAAGTTTCGCGGGGAGGTTTTGGCTTCGTTTCGGTCTTCAGGTGGTAACTCGAATCTCCGATTCGCGGTGGCGGGTCTTCTGCTGGTTGGAGTTCGGGTTCGTCTTTTGTTGGATCCATCGCGTTTCCTCTTTCGCTTTCTGTTTTTCTGCCTTTCTATTGTAGATTTGGTTGTTTTTCGTGGTTTTTGGCTATGGGGCTCTTGGGTTTTCATAAGAGGGTTTCAATCCCATCAAGTCTGGAATTTGTGGTTCGCTTTGGTGGCTCTTCTTCAGGCTTTGTTTCAGATCTGGCCGTTTCCATTCTCGGCAGGGGCGTTTTCTAAAACCGGTCCTCTCTCCGCCTCGGGTGTAGAGCTCTTCACCATCGTTGAGTTTCTCATCGCTGCGTCTCAGGGTGCTTGTTCGTCTTTGACCCCTTTGTGGCTCCACTTCGTCGGAGCAGTATAAAAAAGGTCTCTTTAGCGTTTCCTCCGGTTTAATTTTGCAGCAAGGAGAGTGTCATTTTAAATCCGTTTGGGTGAGGCTTCTACTCTCATATCTGGATTTCTCTAAGGTTTGTGTTCTGTTTGTCTACTCATGAAGCTTCCGGCGTCAACCTCCACGATTCAATCGCTCGGTCTACAATGGCTTTCTGGAGACTTTTGCCAGTTATAGCTCCTATCAGCTCTTTGTCTTAGTTTGTTAGTTAGTTTCTTGGTTTTGAATATGTCCGTCTTTTCGGCTTGTGTCTCCGGCCGGCTAAACTTCCCGTAATATGTTCGGGCTTTGGTTCATGTTTTATAACTTTTTTGGTTTTCTAAAAAAACATCAGATGAAAAAAAAAAAAAAAAACATTTTGAGTTTTTAACCAAGAAATTGTGCAGATAAATCCTTCCCAGAATACAGAAGTCTGTTAAACACAAATGTACAAAGATCGACATAAAAGCTCTCTGGCGAAAAAAAAACAAAAAAAACATACAAAACTCTCATTGTTTGCAAGTATAATTCTTTACACGCAAAAATAGTTTTTCCCGAAAATGTGAAAAGATTCATTCTATACGCAAATTCTTAGCCGATTCAGATTCTAGGGATCTGTAGTCATCTCGAACTCTAATGGCTCTCCAATCAGACTCTTCTTTAGTCTGTCTCAGAGCCATAAAGTGAAGTGCATCACTTCGAACCTGGTAAATGTGACAAGCCCATGGGTACGAGTCAGGTGAGGACCAAACCTTCTGTTCCTCGAACTCTGTCTGCTCAGCCAGAGACGTCGGCATGCAATAGACTGTGTTGTGCTCTGGCTCGATGAAACCAGCCACTGCAACACATCCAGGAGAGACAAATCCTTCCGGAGCCCGCGGATGCCAGATCGATACAGGATTTATGTAATCATCTAAGCAGTTCCTCCACACCTGACAAGCGAATAACATTATGTATCAATGGCCAAACACACAAACTCTGGTTTGATTCGGTGAGCATTCTATCTCCCTTTGGATGCTGTGCACTCAATACGGGTGGGTTCAGGGTTGAAAAGATTGTGCGGTTAAATGTAATGGAATAAGGGTGGAATTAATTGATGAGATATACTTACGAGGTCATAACCCACTGGAAGTGCAAACACTCGGTCGGTGTTATTGTAAACAGCAGCAACAGTTGGAGGATGGCTACCAACATGCGCTACATCACCCACTGACACAAATCTGGCCAAAAAATAAAAATAAAAAACAATCACGAAAACTGCTTCAATATGTTGACGTTCAATGCAGCTACAGCACCATCCTTAGGGTACTAAATAACCAAGTTAAGAAATAACAATAGTTTTGTTTTAAAATTTTTATTCTCTTTGTGCTTTACTTACCCCTCTGGACAACTTGGTCTCCAGATAGTGCATAATCCTCCATCTTCAGAAACCTGAAAGCAAAAAAAATAATTATTAATTGTAAGCAAACCTCAAAAACGGTTGATTTTCTTATCAAAATTTCGTCTCATAAAGTAATATGTCAAGGATTCATATAGAAAACAAGGGTTTGAGGTTTTGATCCTGGTCTCCCAATCAAACCTTCTACACATCTTAGCTTAAGCTACAACCCAAAAAATTTCAGCGTCATAAATAGAAATAAAATCTAGGAGGTAAGAAACTCAGAAAATTGAGTAAATTTTGGCTGGGGAAATTTGAGTATTATATTGCGACCTTTTGTCCTGATATTTCTCTATTATATAGAGTTCAATCAGAATTCCTAATTCTTATCAGATCTCTGTGGAAGCTGAAGAGGATTATGAAAAAAGATCTTGCGGAATACTTGGGACAAAGCACATGAGTATAAAAAGTAGTAGTAAAGCACATGACCGCGGATTCTGTCTTAATTGGTGGGTTTGGACACAGGGCAACCTCTTTTTAAGCTTAAAGACATAGAGAGCAATGGAAAGGAGATTACCTGCTTCTTGCATAAAGAACATCGACCTTTGGATTCTCGCTCGCTACTCCAGATTTTTGAGAAGTTGATACTATGTTTGACAAGCTTTCTATCATCTGAGACAGAACTTGAAGAAGAAAGTTCTCTCGATTTAATAATAGCCTTGTTGTTGTATGTTTTTGACTCTCTTCCATCAGCCTCATTCCAAGCAAAATACACATGTCTCTGGCTTGAAGGAACCTGCAACGAGAAGATAGAAAATCCATTAGGCGCGGTGCAATGGCACTTGCATATGTTACACCGGTTTTAGTAAGCTATGTGGAACATAAACCAGAAAGTTTAAAACATGTTTTATGGTCAGATCGATCCTATTATACACTAGAAGACCAAAGCAACTTGAAAGTAGTCTCTTCAAATGTAAATCTCCCTTGATTCATAACCAAATTAATTGATGAAAATATTAATCTAATAACTATAATGAGATTAGGGATAGCAATAACCTTGAGAACAAGATTTTTCATGTTAGACTGATATGCTTTCCACATTTTGCGCACTACTGAACAGATTCGAACAGCTTGGGACTCTAGTCCATCTGATTCTTCTGGCACACTGCACTTTATAACCCGAGCAAAACTCTCTGACTTCCGAAAATTCTTCAGATGCAGTATGAGATGCGAGGGCCGTTGGCTACCTGCCTTTGCCAATTCCAACGCCATAAGTTCCTCCCAAGGCACATCCCACATGATCTTGCTGGGTTTCTTATCCATCTTATCCATATCAGAGCACTAAAATGGAAGCAACAAGTCAGCTAAATAAATTAATTTTTAGACACTAATGGAAAATCTGCATGTGAAATCGTATGCTTGTTGGTTTAACCTGTAATAACACAACTCTCTTGTTGGTCACCATGACAATGCGTTTGTATGGAACAAGGAAATGCTCTTCATAGCAATCGGACAAAGCGAATTTTGAGGGTTCCCTGAATATCTCTGTACAGCCAAAATGCCGACTTGCTTCTGCTAGGTGAAGGAGCATCTGCAAAACCAAATAACAAACAGAAATCAGAACCAGCATGGAAATTCGAGCATGAGTGGCAAGCTTGACTAGAAGAATGTAAGTTCATAGCTTTCTGGTAATATTCTCGGTATAGTTTTCACCATAACCTAGAAGGAGACATAGAATGTAAACTAAAAGATTGAAATACTAGAATTATGAAGTTGACAAAAAATGAAAAGTAATATTGAATACTAGAATAGTAGACTACTAGACTGCATCCAAAATTTCTCAATATGCAACCTCACTAGTAGACAAGAAAATAAACTGAGGCGGTACCTGGCCTATAGCTTCCTTTTCATCATATTCCCTGAGTATACCATCGGCATGAGTAGCACGAGGGTTTCTAATTCTCTCCAAGGCGGTCCTGTTGCTCAAAACCTCCAAGCATCTGGTACAACTTGCTCCAATTCCATCGACAGTCAATGAGAAAAAATCTAATGCACCACTCACAGGTTGTACGATAAATCCTAGAAAAGCCCGTCCTACCCCATGGGCAAAACCTAAAATACCATTTTGTCTGGCACTCTCTACAGGCTTTGTAACAACTCCTGATACCCCAAAGGCAACACCTTGTGCTAGGGCTTCTGTTCCTTGAACAATTGCATCACCTACACCAGTGATTCGCCTCGACCAAACCTGATCCATTTTCAGACCTCGTTTAAGTAAACTGCCAAAGTGATCAACTCAATTTTAAAGCGAGTAAGATATACCTGTTTTGCTCGCAGTTGCAGGAATTGACCATCAGTTGAAAGCTCAGCAAACCCTTTACTAAGAGAAGCCAACGTTGAGCTAGTCATACCCAAAACATCTACTGAGAAAATCAAATGTAAGGGATTGTGGATCAGATCTCTCCATATGCGATTCCCAATGGCTGGAAGTATTGAACTTTTCCGTATGAACCGATCTCTATGCATTACTCTCCTTAGATGAACCTAAATGTAGATATAGTTTTGAAACATTAGCAACATTCTCGCTCTCTATTTGTCAAGAGTAAATTTCAAAATAGAGCAAAATGATGAATTAGCTTGTGGTGTCAGGCAGTAAAAAGGCTTTTAAGCCACAAGTTGTTCCATAACAATCCAAGGAGAAAAGCTTCCCTTTATGATGTGGTAAAATCTTCTGAGCTACTTCCCGTGTTGGGAGTCAAGAAAAACCTAGCTTAACTAGCTCATGCTCAACAATTAATAATTTACAACAAGTTCTCAGCTCTCACAATATCTAGCCAGCTAATCTCCCATGAGATGGAACCAGGTATCCCAACAATTAGTTATATTCTTCAAAGGAAAATCAATCACCTGGATTTTGAATGCATTTCCAACAGCAGACAAAATGGGGCTCCAAACACCAAGAATTCCATGAGGCCTCTGAGCTGGTGCTGTTTCCAGTGAGACCTTCAGCCTTACCTCTGAAACATCTATGAGGCTGAAAATCACAAACAAAATCATACCTATTAAGTTTGGAATTTTCTCGACTTGCCTGCCAAAAAAGGCCAAATAATATGGACTTCATCCCTGAAATGGTAAAATTCTATAGAAAACAACAATACTTTATATGTATCTCAGGATCAACTTGCGCGACACTAGAACTTTTGGGGAGACGGTCCAACTGAAGCTTATTGAAGAAGTCAGCTGAAGCCCAAATGATAGGCTCGTGAATGTTTAGTCGCCAGGTATTATCTGTCACCTGTCAATCATATAGCATATCCATCATGTGCTTCAGAAAGTATCTCGAAGTTATGTATGAGTCAATGCAGATAAAGCTGACTACACATACCCGTACATATACATATGGATACACTTGAATGCCATCAGTTTCTTCATTACACATTGTAATAGTCATCTTAAGCACTGGTTGATGACTATCTCCAGTGTTATCTGGTGCCAACAGTACTGGCATTAAAGTTAGAGGTAGCTGGTTATCAATCTGTAAATGACCCAGAATGATTTTGAACCTGGAAACCATAAAAAAGAAATGCATGCTCAGATTTTCATAGGTAGTTCAAGTACATGTAACATAAACCAGACCGATTGCATCATCTCCTAACATTGGCGCATATGACTTCTACAGTTCTACTGAAAATTTTACAGGAATGTGAAACATAAAGGCCACTACTGTTGTAGATAACACCATTTTGGCCTACAATTAACACACTTCAATTCATACTGACAAGTTTAGCTATTGGTATAAACTACGTCCCACATGCTTGATTTTCCAAACATAGGCAATTACATGAAAACAGACATAAAAAGAAAACAATACTGCATTATTTGATTTTACCTGCTTGTTCTTCCCTCATCATACCCAGTTGAGTAAGAGACAAAAACTCTTTCAAGGTAAAAATATGATAACTCTTTCGGCATGTGATCTACAAGAGAGATCCCCACTAGTCCCATTTCAATTATGAACTCAAGAGTGGTGGTCTTGTGTTCTGTAGGTGTCTGAGGAGTAGAATATCCATGATTCCCAACCGATATGATTTCGTTAGGACTCTGTGAAATACTGTCATCATCGGTGAATCTAGCAATCTTGATATCACCAATTTCTTTAACATCAAAGTTCACCTCTAACTCCCTAAACAATTCAGAATCCACAACACCTTTTTCCATGTCTAGTCTGAAAACCCCTGAGCGGTGATCACTTTCAACCTTAGCATCCAAGAATTTCTGACCATAAGGATCTTCCCAAGCAAATTTTGCTGTCGTAAGAGGTTCCAACAAAACCCACGAATCTTCACCAAAACCAGATTGGCGAACACTAATGCTTTTGACAGTTGATCTATTTTCAACCCTGGTTTTAAAAGTTAAACAAACAAGAAATAAGGAAATTAGTGATGGTTTCACAAGCGTGTATGTCTGTCTGTCGCTTGTAGAGAAGATACCTCATAGGACCATTGCTTGGCCCAAGTCGAAATACAACTATAAAACGTGACCCTTCTTCAAACCCCCGTATCTCTGCTTTCAAAAATCTCCGGGCACCATTTGGACTCTTTAATACAAGAACGATTGTGTCCTCTCGAGAAACTTGAACGGGAAATGACCACTCTGTTTCTCTTAACCGGACCTGAAATGAGACCAGGTAATAAGAAGACGATAGATCATTAATATAAAAAGAAAGATGCGCTAACCTCTCAAAATGAAAACATATGTGGTAGCCAGGGAAAGTGTACACATGTTAAACCATCTAATAATATAGAACATAATCGACTTGCATTAAACTCCAATATACTGCTCCATTTCAAGAAGTCTTACTGGTTTGACTGAGAAAATATCATGCTACATGCTTCCAATGGACACCCTAAACAACAACCTTGCCCATTCTTTTTTTTTTTGTCTCTCAGTTTTGCAACTCATAGATTAAAGCAAAGATATGAGGAAATAGCTAATGGTGAAGATTCTGAAATGGTAGACAGCTCACCTGGAGTTCATCTCTCCCACTTGGTTCGAAAACAAAGGAGACCCTCGAATCATAAGCATGGAGCACTTTTGGTTCATCTGCACTGTTCAGTTTAATATACATGTCTTCACCGATCCTGTTGGTGAAAGTCATGAATGGTCGAACAGATATGATCTGAAAAAAAGTCGAGTCAATAAATAATAACAAAGAAGGTGTAGAAGATAAACTGTGTGTTACCTTTGTAGGAACCGACTGGTAAGCGCAAGGTTTTGTAGACAAAAACAGCCGCATGCATTTTCCATCAGGATCATACGCATCCACATCCAAAGATCCATCCTATTAAAATAAAGCGCCATCATAAAAATAATATGGTGGGCAAAGCTCAATTTTTGAGAAACCTAGTCTATAGGTCAAATAGAATAATATATAACTGACCATGTCACCAAGGGCAGAAAGATCTTTTGCAGGACCATACTGCTGATTGCCAAACTGAGATATAGACACTGACAGGCCCAGAACTTTGAAATTCAAAGTAGAGGCAATTGTATGACCTTCATATATTTCTTCTTCAGTTACCTCATCCAGGACTACTACATCATTCTTTTTATTTCGAAATGGAAGACCAACTTTTCTTGTTTGCTTCTTCCCTGACAGATCTAGAAGTCTAAGTGTAAGCGAGGGACACCTTGCAATCGAAAACCAGAACGGAGCATAGACTCTGATCATCTTCGACAAAATTTTCTGCTGTTCATCATAGTTTTGCTCCAATATTACTTGAGCAATCCTGCTCGCATAAATTCAACAGTATGAGACCAAATAACCAGAAAAACTATTCAATTGTAACACTTCAGCAGAAAGAAAAAGACCTTCCAGTGGCAGAACTTCGTAGCCCAATTGTCTTCGCAGGTACACCATTGGGGTGAGAAATAAGGACAGCTTCCTGCCAAATTCAATAAACCTAATAAATATACACGGGAGAATAAAAGAAACGGAACAAAAGCTGTGTTCCTAGGTGATGCGAATCTAGGTTCGATTTCCTAACTTACATGCATTGGTAGCCATCCCCTTTGTGGCAGCAAGGAAAAGTATAAAGGGTTCCTTATATCGACACTATACACCTTCACATTTTCCCCGGAACCAAAGACACCTCTACAGCGACAAATAAAATGACCACTGGCTTGCATCTCTAGGACTGAGTACTCAGCTCCAAATGGAAGACAATTTGTTATAGAAAACGGTGATTTAATCACAAGAGTCCAATCTTGAATAGGTTCCGAACGTATATCCTTTGCAATTTCTGTTGCTTGGGTGTTTAAACAGAACCACAACTTTTGATTATCTCCGGAAGAAGTACTGCTTATCTGAGTACAAAATAGCAAGTGCTCAGATTCAGTAAGAGCCGATATACATATTTCAGACTCTGATTCACAAGCAACCTCTGGTGCCCCAGGCCTTGACACCAAAGAACTCCAAGAATATTCATCAGAACCATCAGGCATTACACACTTCATTTTCAGAACATACGATGCAGACTGTGTCAATCCCGATAAGGGAACAGGCAACGTATCACCAGGTTTCAGCACCCCAATTGAAATATCTGGAATTGAATTGACTTTAGACTGCAGGCAGATGTCAAGTAGGAAGTCAGTATTGTTCTCCACCGAAACTAGAGACCTGACATTTACATATCTGTTTCCATCCTGCATACTAACTTCACTTGCAACCACATCATTTCCCAACCGCCAGCAAGCAGCAGGTGCCGCATAGTTTAGCCTCACTGTCGTCCAAGGACCCTCAATGCTAGGACTTACTTGAAGAAATCCAGATTTTTTTTCACCGGACGATTTGCTTTGGGCCACCACTTTCGATTTTGCTGGCAACAGTATAGCGCATCTTATTTTTCCGCAGTTCTTTCTTTGATCCTCTTGGTTCATGCTCTGCAGAAAAACAGGAAGGCAATTCATCACCAATTTAAGAAATCATTGCATATTACCTTCCACAATCTGTGGACCCAGCATGTACAGATTATACGATATTAATATCATATTCTACACAATAATGTCTACATCCTGACCCGAAAGGCATGGATTTTTTACCATGGTTTCAGTTGTAGACAAGTCAAACCAGACAAGGTCATTGGCATAATTGTGCTGGTATAGGTTGTCCTTCATATATCGTGCTATCTGCTTCAAAGGAGCTGAAAAGGTCCCGACAGGCTCACCTGCAAATAGTGAAAACAACATTGACAGAACTGGAAAAAAAAAAACACTTTAACTCGGAAATATTAGTGCGGGATAAATAAGCCACAAGAACTAAGGAAACGAACCTTTTCCGACGTCTGTCACTATTAATTCCAAGATGAAGTCATCCTGGGAAAATAAAATAACAATATCTTGAAGATCAAAAATAATAACCAGAAAAGAAATACTCATAAACATTTTATTCTAAAGTTGTACAAGAGAGGGTACATGCACCAAGATTAGTAACTAAGATTTGCCAAGCTATAAGCACTGCATTAAAACTGTTTCTGGTTCTTAGAATATTTAAAGACGTATGATGAATCATTCTAGAGACCAAAAGTAGTAGAAATACAAATAGAATGGTGATGCACATGAAAATCCAAAGAGAAGAGGGACATGGTCATTTATAAAGAAACAGTATCCAGGAGTATTCAGGGCTACAAATTATTTGTTTAGCTCAACAGAAGGATATTAGATGTCATGAAGAAGATAGATTACCAGGGAGTCAATTTTGAAGAAAAATATTTCACTCCAGTCAACCACTTCCAACTCAGAGGACAACATATTTGATACACTTCCACAAGTACGTGCACTTTGCTGACCAAGCACTGATTCAATTGGGGAGGTCTGATTAGGAGACAGACGTATGACTCCAGTGTATTGATGAGAAGACAATCCACAAGTTCTTGGAAGCTACAAGCATATGAAAATAAACGAATGTAAGAAAACAAGGTTACTCCACATAACACCTTCTCCAAAGCTTCTATGTAAGTCAAATAACTCATAAACTCAGTAGAAAAGGTCACTAGGGGCGCAAGCCATAAAGAACAAAAGAAACTGAAAGCACATGGCATCAGATAAACTCGTTTCCTTTCTATATCAGCATAGAAAAGTAAAAGAAGAGGAAATAAAAGGAGTTGCAGGAGAGCCTGAGCGCTAGAAATACATAAATAAAGGCGCCACGACAAATGTAACCTTCGATTTAGACAGAAAGGTACCTGTGCATCCATCACAATAACTGTAACCATTATTCTAGGGTTCCTGCATAGTTCTCCTCTGAGGTGAGAATCCAACATATTGGTCAAGACAGGAACTTTTACAGGTCTCGTGTCCCCAGATGGCATCTTCACAATGTCCTTAAATCCTTTGATTTCGGTGGCTCTAATATATATATCTTGCCCAAGCTTGTTTTGTGGAATTATAAAATAGTTTTTCTTCTGATGCACCTCAATGACTGATCTTCCATTGTCAACTAGAGGAAGTGCTCCCTGTAAGAAGTAGCAAACGTAAATCAAGAGAGAAAGAAAATGTGACTCCTTCAAAAGAGAAGGTAAAGCCAAATAAGTCTGCACCAAGGAAGTGGCACAGAAGGACCAAAGGAAAAGTTCTCACTCTCTCTTTATGGTATTCATGGACGTTGCTAAGGCTGTTCCAACTAGAATACGCCTGGATAATTGTATTAGCATTGGAAACTGAGACATTCACATTCAAGTCCTTCGTAGATGTTAAGCGTAACTGAGAAACCGCACCAAAGGACCTAGGATCGAACTGGTACCTGCAATCCAATGGAACATAGCCATTACATATAATAAACGCCACATTCGTTGGACTATATTATGAACTGGTACCTGCAATCCAATGGAACATAGCCATTACATATAATAAACGCCACATTCGTTGGACTATATTATAAACAGAATAAACAGAGCAAATCACACGCAGCCCACAGGGGTTTTAGACATAAACATTTCTGCACTAATGAGTTTTTAAACAACACTACATAATAAAAAAAAAACCTTAAAAATCCGTCTGCAGGCTCAATGAGAGGCTCCCATGCTTCATACTTATCATTATATGACCTAGCGGCTAAGGAGAAGCTGATGGTTGACTTTGTGTAGTCGGTTTTGCCAAGTAATCCAAAACTTATATTGTTCAAAGATACGTTAACCAATGGAACCATCTGCAAAGTAAATACATACGCCATTATTTTCACGCACATAAATACGCCAAATACATATACTCAGGTTTTCTTACCAGTCCCCCGTAGTCATCAAAAAGCGCAGCAGAAAAAGTCCCAATTTCTGCATGAATGACCATGTTATCAATTCCCCCAGGCAAATCCTGGTCCGCTAGCTTTAAAGCAAATCTCCTTGGTGGTTTTTTCAAACCACTACGAACAATAAAGGTCTTCAACTCATTGCCTATGCTCCATATACTAAATGGTTCTACCCTCTGCCAGACATCAGAGGTGTCCCACAAACTATCTTCAGAAAAATGATCACCAGCTACCATATCGCTACGGGCGCATCTTAATTTGATGAAATCATATGGTTTTGGTGTGCCTTTAAATGCAACACAACCCAAAGAAACAAAACCCGGTGGAGCTTGAGGCATCCAGAAAGATATACTTTCTACTCCCCTGTGTTTCTTGACACGTCCAACAAGTTGGAAATCAACAGCGGCTTTGAGGATCTCTAGCTCGCCAGTGTCATGAAGAACCACACAAGAGTTTGGAGGTTCATACCTACAAATTCACCCCAGAAAGGAATTAGCATCCAACTTGCAACTAGAATAGGGTGCATTAAAATGATATAGTACATCATTATGACTTACCCACTAACAGCAATATCCCCAAAATAAACCATCCCTTCAGAAACGATTGGTCGCCATATTGAAACTTTCTTCTGCGAGCCTGAGCCCCTATTCCACCATATCAACTGAAAGGAGGCAACAGCTTCAAATAGCTGACCAGAGCTAGCAGAACTCGGTGGCTGTGGCCGTGTGGGCTGAATATTATCAGGAGTAGTACGAACATCCAAGTAGCTGGAATCTTTTGGCAAGACTCCAGTGGATCCAAATAATATATGACGTAGCTCGTATGGTCTTCCTAATAAGTTGAGAGTAGAAGCATTTGCAGGTAAGAAACTGCCAACAGAATTATCCACGCGCCAAAACGCTAAACTTGATTGCGAACTGCATTGAAAACAAAAGCAAACATGAAAATTGTCAATCACCAATGGAAGAAAATAAACCAAACTTGAAGTGACCAGCATAGGCGTACACTAAAGAAGTACTACAATGGAATCATTTATGAATATTAACCAGAATCTGAAAAATCCAAATGAACAAAGAAATTTCTGCATCTGCAAAAACAAATGCTACAAACTAAGAGCTTGTGTATTGGGTAAGAAAAAGCAAGATAATCAGACACCTAGAAGATACAGAGCTCTAAGTTTTCATTTGAGACTGTCGCATGAAACCAATATAAATCGTATAGACACAAGGCCACACAGTTATGCGAAATGGCAGGAAAAACGGACAGTAAGCATGTTCGCACATGTCTACACAACGGAACATGCATCCCCATTGTATTTCCGTTGGTGCATGCATTGTGTCCATGTGTATAAAAAGTGAGCTACTCCTAAAAAAGAGAGGTTCATAGCAGCATACATATCTGTGGAGCTGATAGCTATACAATCTCTGAGAGAACAAGGGGAAACAGAAGAAGCTAGGATACAGAAGGCAGAGGCCAGTGGAGGCGGTGTACTTCCACTTGATACCACACAGCCTAGTGCCACATAACCCTTTGGTGCTTCAGGGAACCAAATGGAACAGGAATTGTCTCTTTCATCTTTGTCATTCGTCGAAGAATCACCTAATCCCCCGGAAGCTAAAGCTGACCAAATCAATTTGAAAGATAAAGGCCTCTTCACTCTCATCAAATTGGTGTTGACAACAAGAACCCCTTTAGTAGGTGGCTTGTCCCTGCCATATACATACTAATTAAATAACTTGCAAAGGCTCTGCGCAGCTAGTCAAACAGTATATTCTAAATTTGTTGACTTACAATGGTGTCAAATAGTCGCCGAGACTTGCAAAACCAGGGGGTGGATGGGGTCTCCAGAATGCATATATTTGATCTGTATCGGGATCTGCATGCAATGTAAGTAATAAGTACCAGGTCACAAAGATTAAATGAACTGATAAATTTCAAGAATAAGTGGACATACTTCTGATGGTCCCAATTTTATCAAACTCTGAGCAGACGACAGTCAATTTTCTGGATGTCATCCTTAGAAATGATAATATGTCTTCTTCAACAGCTATAAACAATCTCAAGATGCTGAACGAAAAGTTCATAAATATGTTTGAAACTGAAAGATGTATGTTAGTCCTCCCAGAAACACTTGAATACTTTACAGAGGTGTCGAAAGGTTCCAGAATTTTCACTCCATTACTCTCCATGGTCAGACCCAACGTATGAGCACTCATTTCAATTTCATCATTCTTTATGATAACCCTGTACCAGAAAAAATACAAAAGGAAAGACAATAGAATTATGAACTATGTGCAAGACTTCATCAAGCTTTAAGCAACTAATCATGCTTAAATTTAGCTCCAAGAATATTATCACAGAGAAGCCATTGACCTGCCATAAGCATCCAGCTGAGCATGCAAAAGTTTGTTGGAGAGTACTGGCGTTTTCACGACGTCTTTTGATGTATTGTAGAAAGTAAGTTCTGGGCCGATAGCCTGCAGCAGCGGAAACGGGCTTTAAACATTAAAATGGAACTTTTCTTGGCTTATCATGCCCATACAAAGAAGAAAGTTGGCCACTATAAGAACCTGGAACTCAATGATCAATTCCATGGACTTCTCTGTTGTGATGCTGGGAGATTGAGAAACTGGATCTTCCTTCCTCTCAGAGTATTGTTGTGGGGCTTTATGATATACTTCCAACTCAACCCCATTCTCTCTCGAAACAGAATAGCTGCTGTAGGCTCCCAAAGAGATACATGAATCCAAAACTTGGCCATTCTGGATCAAAATGAAAAAAGTGAGACAAACTAAAAGGACACCAGAAATAAAATTCAGATCTAACACGAGTAACAAAATTTAATGCAAGAACTTCGATACCTTAAAGACTACATTTCTGAATTGTAACTTTTTCCCACTTCCCACATATATAATAGGTTCTGTACTGGGTGAAGAAAGGATGCCTCCATGTCTATCTTTAAGGTATAACGATCCACCGTTACCATCGTAAACAAAATCATCAAATTTCTCATCTTCAACAATTAAAGGACCCAGAGGAGAAAGAAAGGCTTCAGCAGTTTGTTGCTTGTAGATAGACTGATCCATGATGATTGCATCGACCATATTAAGGTTTTTATCCTCTTCACTTGATAGCACGCTGCCAATAGTAGGGACAAAAAACTCTACTACGGCCAGTAGAAAATCCAAAGCTACAAGCAGCTGTGGCCTTTGAATACAAACGGAAACAAAACTTGACGACTGACCAAATTGTGCATCAAGAGTGAGCATAGAAGGAAACGGTCTAATATCACTCCCCTTGGTTACATGGGACTGAGTTAATCCCTGATCTCCATCAGTCAGAGAATGTGAATCACCAAAATCTAAATCTGCAGGTCTTCCTACAGCCAGTCTAAATTCTTTTTCAGTTCCTTCACGGTTGTCAATAACACTGAATCCCTTCAACGTTGCAGTAAGGAAACCCTCATCGTGTGTATTGGATTTGTAGAGAAGCCAGCCGCCAGTGATCTGTTACCATACAAGAAAAAATTTGTCCAGATGTTAAGTCAATGAGCCATGAGGTTGTGACTGCTGTAAAATCCCTTTGAGATTGTTAACGTAAAATCTCTAGGACAAAACAGACCATGAGAAGAAAAAATGGGAACTAAAGAGATATAAAAAGATGTAGAGTCCTATGAGAACAATCACATGACTGATCCCCGGAACTAGAAAGGAATTACACAGAAGGCTGATTTGATAATGTCATGTCTACTAAGAAAAATCACAAACAAAGCAGATATCAAATTAGAGAACCAATTCCAGAGTGAGTCAATTCCTCATGAAATATCGATGCAAAGTGATCCTCCACCCTTGGCACTCTTCAAGAAAGAGCTTCACAAATGCATATGCCCCAACTCTCCGTCAGGAGTTGGACATCAAACACTCTTTGGGCAATCACTTCTATCCCCCAAAATGTGTCAGCTATGGCAGCTCCCAAGGACATAGGAATACTGAATACTACTACAAATATGACAAATAAAATGAACATGGTGCATGGAAGCGGACCTGTACAGCAGCCAATGGCGCATCTCTTGCTGTCCCAGCATACAAACACAACTCCACCAGATTGATGACAACAGAAACCTTCATTGAAATCCAAGCATCACTTTTTTCAGTTTGAGCAGCATTAGGATCCTCAGAAGTAAGAGTTTCATGTAAGTTTCTTGACGATGCCACAATATCCCCACTCAGTGGTGGCACGGTATGTGGAATCTCAGAAATATTAGACTGTGCACACTCTGTCAAGATCTGGTATTCCCTATTCGAGAGGGCTGCTCTTAGTTCGTCTATCTGATAAAGCAGAAATTCGAAGAAAGCATGAGTAAGAGAGTAGTACGCTACAGGCTGGATATAAAACATTATCCTTTACCTCGATAGAAACTTCAATGCTCGGTATCTGATGCAACAAGTCTCGCAGAGACCTGTTAATGGTTACAGAAACGCCCTTCACATCTTGAATTATGCTTTCACCTATTTCAGCTCCAGAACCAACATTAAGGTTGATATCCATGACCTAAGTTAAGGTGTTTTTGGTCAAAGGAATTAAAGAATTAGGAGAGGGTCATCAAAAAAGTTGTATTAATCAAAATGATATTAACCAGAATGAATCATGCTCATCCCAACAGCCAAACAACGAGAGTTCTCACCATCACTTTCATAGTTTCCATGTGAACTGCATTAAGCTCATTTTTATCTCCAGCAAACCACTGAAAGGTATTGTTCACAGTTATATGAACAACATCAAGCTTCAGGTAACTGCAAAAAAAAAATCAAATTGGAACTCTGATAAGTCTAGAGAATTCATAGGACCAATAATTGTTATAACAAAAGTGTCATGGAGAAAAAAAGTGGGTTGGGGAGGGAGAAATCAGAAACCAAGAATGAACTTACTCAGGGCTCTCAGTATGTCGAGGCATAAGAATTATAGGTTTCTTAAGAGATAGATCCAACTTAAGAGCAGGAGAACCTTCAATTTCGCTAGTCGTAAACCACTTATCTGAGTCCGTAATTTGATCCTTCATCTTGACAACCCCTTTTGAATCGCTCGGCACAAGCCCCATAAAGTATTCAGCAACCTACATTGCATAGACTGATTGTAGGAGGCAATACAAAAAGTTACTCGCATCTATGCAGAGAGAATGAACTACCTCTTGAATAAAGCGATTCAGATAAACAATGCGCACTTCAGAAAGCTGTCCGGAGAGGCAGTAGTCGAAGCCTTCATGATCTTCATCAATGATACTGAATGATGTGAATGCCAACTAGCAACATAAATCAAAGAAAGTAAACCAACACGGAAAAATACATGTATCTCACCTACGCAATCCATTCATATTCCACGAAGAGAAAAGTGGATAGAAACAAAGAACGAATACCTCAACGAAAGAAGTTCCACCAGGGTCTCGCATATCACAGATCCAAAAGTACATATGGTTGTCTGGGAGGCTGTCATCACTGATTCGTAAATTTCCAAGACTTGCTGTAATACTGAACGAGTTCGGGAAGACCTTCAAACAAATGGGAATCAGTACAGAAAATGCCTACTTGCCTCATGAAATTTCATTATACTGAAGCAAAGAAAATCATAATTAAAGTTTGGAATGCCATTCAAAGAGCATAATCAACGATAATCACACCTTAATATCTGTAAGCAGATTGTCTTGTGACAATGTAGCAAACTTCATTCCATTCTCATTCATTAGGAATATCTGCGCCCGAGCCATGTTCAATGCCAAGTTGAAAATGATTCTAGATTTCCCTTTCCCTAACAAACCCTTGACAGCTGCATCCCTAGAATCTTCAAATCTATCTCTTCTTGGCGAACTATGCTCTCCGGCTACAGGAGAGTTGTCCTCAAAAGATTCACAACTTGGATCCTCAACATTGATAGCATTTACAAACTCCAAAATAGCAATAATTGTTGGCCTTCGACAGAAAAATGATAATGTGGCTAAGGTTACCATAACCTACAATGTGTGAAACGTCAACCAAAAGATGAGTGATTTAGTAAGGCTTCACTTTATAACAATGAAAAACTAAGATCTCCGGATTGGAAGATGCAAAAGCAGAAAACTATCAACCTGATTATCAATGTTTTTGTATTGAGGTGACGTCTGATGATATATGACTATTTGAGCCTTCACAAAACTGTCCAGCGACTCGGTTGTCTCATTGCTTGGCCTACTGATATTCTTGTTGTCAACCGGGAGCAATCCATCAATGCGACTAAAACTAGGGGTCCTGAGAGATGTATAGTCAATGGAGTCAACTAAGATTTCTGGTGCTTCATAAAAGTTTTCCTCCCCTTCACTAGAAGTAACATCATTTCCTTCGGGGCTTCTTGTCTCAGCATCTTCAAAGGATGGAAGCACTATTGAAGACTGAATAAAAGATCTTGCCAAATAACAAGACTCATTTAAACCAGAATGGCTAACCAAATCTTCAATTTCCAAAGATTTTAGCACAGTCCCAATAAACATATCACTCCCTCTCATTGAAAGTTCAACCTGGTTCAACAAAGACAGACAGATATTCAGAAAAAGGAATAAGACATGACAAAAAGATAATTAAGAAGCAGACTGTCTTACCTTCCCACCTATGGCCCTAAACTCTAAAAGTTTACTCTCGCTGGCAAGAAGCACCGCCATGAAAGAAGCATCATGCTATATAAACATATAATCAGTCAACGCATGTCCCAGCTAACAACTAGGAATGGAATTTCACACCCACAAATAGTTTATATTTACCTGATGACCATAACTGAAACATATTTTGAGTTCATCAAGCACACCAGTAACATATACACTCTCCAACTTAGACAAATCAAAAACATCATCTTTCATTTCTGTTTCTGATTCCTCACTGTCAGATGAAGTATCAGAAAGACCTGCTATGGGAGCAGAACCCTGTATATGTAAGTGAAATTTAAACTTTAATCAACAAAATAAGCAGATTATCAATCGAACTGTCTCACGGTAGACGCCCTATTAATTAGTGGAAGTAAAGTTCAAAAACTCCTATCAACTTACCGAGGCCCGATAGACAGCGCCCTGCAAACGGCTGTGCCATGTTTTTGTGGAGTCTTCAGAATCAAACATTAATATGAGTGCATTTACATCCTCCATAACCTAGACACAGGAAAAACAAATTAAAAGATGCAGCCAACACATAACACGGAAGGAGCGAAATTTTTGAATTTTACAATTAACAGAATGAGATCTTAGAAACACACAATCAAAACATAAAAAGCAGAAGCAAACTTTCACTGCATTTAATGATTCAACTAAATGAGATGTAAACCTTCTCATTGATTCGAGAAGCATTACGAATGGACAAGACATGCTCTACTCCTCCCGCGAGCTCTACAGGAACTTTGTATATATGCTTTCCACGTAAGCTACAAAAGATATAAAATCATTAGACAAGAAAGAAATATGACAAACACCAATTAAAAACGAACAGATGGAATTAGGCAAATGTATAAAAATACAAAGTTCCACTGCTTGGTGAAATAGCACACAATTTTGGGTAATGAGTTCTTATACTAGAGTTATGAATGTATATCAGTGACACTTTTAGTGATTTTCAATGAAACAGGGAACGCTAATTAAGCCCGTTCATTAAGATAACCTAGAGCGAATTCATTTCTTCTGTTATCTTGTTTCACCTTTGATTCACTAGTTTATAATACAATGCATAACAATGGCTTAATTTTCAAATGCCTCCGAATACTTAAAACACTGAGCATAAAAAGGCGGTCTTTCCATAGTCTTAACACATGTTGATACTGGAATTTATATACCAAGATGTAAGATAAATGTAAACACAAGCAAACATTTACATATACGCTGGTCTTCATGGAGTTTGTACAGGCCATTCGTTTTACCCAATCACCTAATCTGTAAAGCCTACTACCATAGCCAAATTGCAAGAGTTGGAATCAGACCTGGAATACTGCTTATAAGATTTTGAGCCAGGACTTTCGAGCACGTAGATAAAAGGACCAACTAAGCATAAGTACCGCCGTTGCCATGTAGCTTCTCTGCCCTATTCATGGAATTGCCAATGGAGTATATAAGTGTCCAAGTAGACAGAGGGTTTGCAACCAGGAAATAGATTGTGGTATGCAGAAAGGTACTGACCTTCCAGCTAAGAATAGACAACCAACCCTCAAAATCAGCTTCTTCCCATGGACGAAGAATGTGAGAGCTCTCATCATCCTTAGTTTGAAAGATCTGTGCAACTTGCATCAACCTATGGTATCGAGCCGGTGAGAAGTGAAAGCCTAATGACGGTAGCCGCACAGCAAGTCTGGTTGATGGATATGATGGGTTTGGTCGACGAATCTACGCAGCAGAACAAGCAACAAAAGTGCTACAAATCTATAGTCTGAAGCATTATTCTTTTTACCAAAAATGTACATGCCAAATGTCTAGAATTTTACCTGCTGAAGTTTTAAGAGTACCCCACACTTGTCAATAACTGGCAAGAAAGTAACACTGCTTTCCTTCCCAGAACCAGAAGATTTTTTCGAGGATAATTGTTTCCAGGAGTAATCACCATCAACAAGTAAAGCGGACACATCACTCAAAACTAAATCAAACTGCAGATACATATCCATTTCCTCTGACAGTTCATGCTTATGGTCGTCCTGCAAAATTTAGACGCATAAAAATTAGAGAACGTGCATTTAGAAGATATATGAATTATATTGTTAAGACAATTGATGCTTTTATATTTACCTGGGAACGGATGACCAAATTACCCAGGTCTAGAAGAAGCTTTGTAGAACGATGATTATCGGGTCGAAATTCGGTTGGAATTGTGATTTTTGGTGCTGCAATATCTAAGTCGAGCAGAAACCTGGTTGTTTTGTACAACGTCAATTACTATAACAAACATACACATAAAGTTGACCAAAGAGCATATGGGAGGACAAACAAACCTTGCATGATCTTTCAATGCTTTATTCATTCCTTGTTGAGCAGTGCGTCTAACTTCATCAATAGTTGACTGAGAAGGTAAGCATGTGGTTTTAATGATTAACAGTAGTTCCCCATGGGCAGTTGAATATAAGGCAGGTTCAGAAATTTAATTCCAGCAGTTTTTAAATAAACTGCCAGGCACAATTATAGCTCACGAGCAAGGAGGAGGCTCTACAGATAGTAATGCCATTTCAGTCACAGATATGATCATATCAGCGGCGTAAGCTTTGACTTCCCAGTATGAAAAATAAGTCGCATGAAATTCGATAATTCCAACATAATTACCCCATGTGTGTTGTACAATATTGACATCAAACAGAAATTGCTTCATAAGATCCTAGATTCATTATTTCTCAGTTATATAGCATTAATCACGATATTACCAAAGATAGTTAACAGGCTATATAACCCCAAAATGCACCTTTTTTTTTTTTGCAAACTTGCACACCATAGCACATAAAGGACAAACCTGTACAGCAGCTGCAGTCTCCAAAGCTATTGTCTGGCTCACAGCAGTACTGCTTTCGAAGAAGTTGGCAATTCCATCAATGGAATCCTTTAGATACTGCAGATGGCAACGCAATCAGCAACAAAATTTTAAAAAAGGAACTGCTTAGAAAAATTTGCCTCAGAGAGAGGTCACGCACAGTCATATAACATGGAGACGCTTTTGCAACAAGACTCCAGTCAACTTTAGCATCAAAAGGCTTATAGCAGAAGACAGCAAGTACTGAGTGAGAGGCAGGTGCACTCTGCAAGAAGAGAATCGTTTTTATGAGAGTTTAAGATACCACTGACAATGTTTTGCAGCCAGCAAAATGAATACCACGTAACAAACCTCAGCAAGCAGACCACTTGGCGATGACAATCGATATCTCCCCAATTTAATGTCAGCGATCTTTGTCTCAGGGAAAAGCTTAATGGAGCAATTAAGACCTTCACATGATAATTCAGCAAGGCAATCCTTCTCTCCATCATAAAGTTTTGTAGCATTACGCCTCATGTGGACCTCCAAGAAAGTATGGAGAGCATCAGGTTTTGCATTGTTGATGATTGATTGCTCATCACCTTCTTTGTACCCGATGACTTTATTTAACCGTTCCCAGTCTTCACCTGTGAATTGAACAGATTCTCCTTCACCTTCAGACACTTGACTCTTCCTGAAGACATATATACAAGATACTTGAGATGAAAATTTGGGAAAAGGAGTTCGGAATTTGGAAGCAACCAGAGGTGTATTCACCCTCCAAATGGCCACCATGAACTTTTAGCCTGTTGCATCTTCGAGTAATTTTCTGCTTGTACCGACCTCTCAACAAATTTGTGCGCCAACATCCTTTACAGAAATTCAAGGAAATTAAATATAATTAGAAATGATTTGCAAATTTATCCTTATTTTCCACATCATACTAAGCAGAGCTTACGTACGATGACGGATGGAAGGAATACAGAGAAACATCAAGGAGACGAACAGAGAAAGGGAAAAAAGAAACAGTCCTGATGAAATTTCATAGAACTACACAAGACCAAACCTTTGAGAAAACTAATTGAACTGAGAGGATGCAACTAATAAATAATAATATTTAAGAAACAGTATAGCTTACCTCCATTGCAAAATGACTTCGGTATCAAGTTCCCGATCAAGGGCCTCGATTTCTTCATCATCATCAACAACTATTCTACTGATATCAGATTTCAGCAACGAAGCATAATGCGTGATATATCTCTTGCGTAGACTAGTGTACTTTAAAACGTGCTCCCATGACATTCTCCCGCTGTCATAAAGGTATCAATCTCAGCAAATTTTTAAACAGAACCTGATGTAAGGAATTGCAAGGAAACAGTTTCCACAACCAATGGAAAATACGCAGAAAGCCAGCATCAATAAAAACAGAGATATAGATTTACATTTAAATACCTTGCTTTTTTAATTTGTTCTGAAACAACTCTGTAAGCATATTTCCACCACGATCTTGCGTCGATTTTCACTGGAACAGATGGACGGTAATGTGCATATTTCAAACGCTGATTAAACGCAGCAAAATTATCAGCAAGTTTCATGACATCCCTGTATCCTCCCTGAGTACCAAAAAAAAAACACAATCAAGACCAGCGGGGACAGCCAAATATGGAAAAGAGTAGAAGCATCAAATGTTTTGTTTAACCTTTGATAAACAAAGTGTCACATCATCTAAGTTTACATATGCCTTCTGCAAAGGTTGAACAGTGTTGAAAGATTCATTTGCTTGAGACTTAGAGTATTTTGCATTCCCTGAGACAGGTTGCAGAATATAGAAATGCTTTCTCGTGATGCAGTCAGCTGGTTTACCATCCTTTGTGCCAAATCTAAAAATCTAGAAATTTGCATGCACCGAAATTAGATTTTGGGGTGAGAGAGAACGGACATGATGAATTATGTTTCCACTATATACATGACTTTGCTTGTCAATACCTGATCCCACTCAAAAGGAAGTAAATCCTCCCATGGTTTGTCAATATGCCACGGAGACATGTCAGAATCAAGATAGAATGCAAGCCGATCAAGTTCAACAGACTGCAAAAGAAAAGGCAAAAGCAAACATAATTATAGCAGGAAAACATAAATTAAAGTACCTGTGGTTTTCTTTCTTGGCTTGTGTATTCCTTTCCTAATGCAGTCAATCCAAATATTAACCCTCACAAAGATCTGCTACATATCACTAACAATTCTGGAGAGCACCCCAAGTCAATCTTCTTCGGGTGCTTCTTACTACACCCACATGAACTTAACTTATTGAACTAGATTACAATAGTAAACTACCAAGCTACTTACCTAAAAGCAATCAGAAGTGCAAGAGATCTTGACACAAAAACCCTCATAAAAGAAAACTAAGAAATTGAGGGACCTTAAATACAATTTAATCCATAAGACCAAACAGGCTTGTGCCAGCCAGATATTGGTGAACAAATCAATACCTTTTGGATGGATTCCAGAGTTCCGCCAGTAATGAAAGTCTCCTTTCCACTCTCATCAATTGTTACAGCTGAGAGTTTCTCTAGTGTCACACCAGCTGAGAACGGGTGGCCGGGATTGCTGCACTTATAACATAAGCTGTAATCATACAAATGGGTAGACAATCAAAAACAAGAAAAAAGCTTCTGTGATAATCTATTTACCTCTCTAGATCTTCATATCTTATGTGAATATTTGATATTGACAGCTTCAAGTTTCCAATGACTGTGTTGATCAATGATCCCATCCATGATTTGTTCTTTGAAGAGAATAAGAAAATATGGTTGTTAGTTTAGTACAATATTTCTCCCCATGTTATCTACTACGAGTGAGTAGCACTAGCCACACCATTTCTGTCTGCAGTCGACGAGCTCTTTCTACTAGCTTCGTTTCCATTTCCTGTTTATTGCAAACAAAAAGTGATTCAATCACTCAAATTAGATAATGGAATATGATCATAACATGAGCGACCTATCTCACCCGTATTAGATTTCTTTTTGCCTCCTGGATAGAATCCTCACTACATCCTTCAACATCAGTTGCGGGTTCGGCTAATACAAAAATTCGGTCAAGATAAACCACTACAGGTTCCTGTCCAAGTCTGGTCCACGGTACCTAAAATGATGGTAGTGAAACGAATCAATAAATGGATCTACCTGAGTGTAGAAATCCGTACACTGGGAAGGCAAATTCATTGAAGAGATCCAGGCCCAGAAAAAGTTAGTATCAACCCTAAAACTTTTGTTGTGTAAGATCACTGATAGAGACTATGACAAGAAGTGAAATACTATTTGTGGGCGGATGGGGTAGAATAACAAAAAGATAAAATTAATGCACTCAAGTATATAGTATTTAGCTTAGATAGGACAGACAAGGAAAAAAAACACGCAACAGACCTTGAGTTTCACTGATCCAAGAAATCCAGCTTTAACCCTCACAGGTAATTTCAAAGCATTAAGTGCTTCTGGTTTTAGTTGCATATTTTTCAGCTCTACATCTCCTGCGAAATTAAGTAAAACCAAGAGCTACATTAACAAATGAAAGTCCAAAAGCAATTTCATTTACAGGGATACAGCAACTGTGAGAACCAACCAAAAAGCAATTATGAAGTGAACAATCAGCATAAACAAAAATAAACCATGAGCATATCTATAAAGCTTGCAAGAAAGTGATATTCTCCATCATTTGAATCATTCATGTCACACGAGAAACTGAAGAGTTCCGATCAACTAAACACCCAAGAGATGCAGGAAAAACACAAACCCTGAATTTTACCCCCACTAGTCTACCAAAATCCAGAAATGTCACTACTGGCTTTGCCGTTTAATAGCTACACGAATGTAACTATAATAGAACCCAATTCAATAGAACTAGTATCAAAGTGAAGCTCTTCAAATAGTCGAAACTACGATCATCCAACTAGAGCGCAGCCACACAACACAAAAATCTGACCAGTTTCCACATTCGTTGACAACTCAAAGCCGCTACTGAACTTGAAAATCAAATACGGAGACATCACAAATTCAACGAGAAAAAAAAATTAAAAACCATATCACCTTGCCAGACACTGATCTTAAGAGCTTCCTTATTTAATCCCCTCACGTAGTTCCCCAAGTAGCGTTGTAACAAGTAGGCTACCTGATCTTCCAACATCTTCGGATTCTGCAAAGCAAAATTCTCACAGTAAAGGAAGAAAACAACCGGAAAATCAAGTAATCTAAGACGATGGTGTGATTAGGATCGTGGAATGAAATTTTGCAGGTTCGAATTCGATCGGAGTAGAAGCGGATTCAAAGGAGAGACATGAGGATGGTTTCCTCAAGAACACGCTAGGCGCAGTTGGAATTGTGAATGAGTCATGAGGACTTGGGGAGTTACGGCTCGGTTTAAAAGGAATATTAAAATATCCTCTGCTGTTGGCGGTGCTCTTTATCAATTGTTGACAAAGAAAAAATAGAAAGAAAAACAAATACTATATATTAGTTTAGGTATAGACATTTAAATCAAATCGAACCAACCCGAATTTTAAAAATAATTTGAACGGTAGGAATTTTAATACCAAATAAGTGAAGCCGAATACAAATTTTATGTAATCGAACCAAAATAAATGGAATTAACTAAAATTTATTAAAGTATAATATTTTTAATAGATATATACAAAGATATATTTAAATTTATTAAAAAGTATAATATGAATTAGTTATTTTTAGTTTTGTTATGTTATTTTATCTTAAATCCAAAGCAAACCAAAAAGACAAAATTGTATGATGCATTGATGTTCCTAGTCCATATATATATTGAGTTGATGTAGCAAATCTGTTGTGAAATAGAATGTTGTTAGTCCTAAAATGGTTTTAAAGAGGTGATTAAGCGGTACATCGTCATCGATGTCTTATGCACTCCCTCGCGTGCCAATATTAGCTTCACAAATCATCACTTCATTCTTCTTTATAATATTCTATTGATTACTGAGTTTGAATTCCCTACTCTGTTTGGTTGCGTCTCCATAACATTATACGTGTAACACCAAGGTCTTCATCATTTTTATCTCTTGAGTTTGGTTCGGATGATCTTCAAAATGTTCTTTCGTAGTTGAATGTCATAAGCTTTTCTACTTAAATGAGTTAACTCGTGAGTTTAAACCTTTTTTTTTTTAAAGAGTAAAAAATGACAACTATATATGTTGTAAATATCAAATCAAATATACCAATCAAAGCATATGTATTTTTTTTTATCTCGCTGAGTTAGACAAAACTAAAAACTAATATTTTACACTTATCTTTGAAAAATACAATTCTTTTACAACTAGAGATGAATAGGATAAACTTGTTATTCTTGGACCATTTTAAGACTTTCAAATATAGTAGCGTAGGATTTAAATTATCATTTGTTTAGATGGTTATTGCATGATCTTTAAATTAATACGTTTTATTGTTATATCTAATTTCATCTGGATCGCTTTTAATATTTCACCCTTAAAGTTAAAGTTAATATTTTTAGATATTTTTGAGACAGGTCCATTCACTATCAGTTAGTGAGCTGGAGAGGAAAGGAGCAGCAAATTCACGATGACTTTTCCCCAAATAAATCAAAGCTTTACAGGCCATTTAGGTAATCACTATGAGCTGGAGACGAAAAGAGCAGCAAACTCACGATGAACCAAAATGTCTAACCTCACGATGGTAATGACCAGAAGGACCTGTGTTCGACTCTTCAAAAAAGAATATAAATTTTATTTCTTGTTTTCTCGAGTATCTATACCATCTCGAGATCTGAAATCTGATTCGACCTTTTCATTTTCTTTCTCAAAAGTCGCGGCTTTGAATAGTTTTTTTCTTCCTCTCTCAAGTCTCAATCTCGGTTTTCTAGTTGACTCATTTCAAGATCTGTCATTTCCTTTATAAAAGCTTCTTCTTTCTTTTTTTTATCCCTTTTGTTTCAGCTACTGTAGTAGGTAAATTTTGGGTGGTCTTACTTGCTTTTCAGCAAAAGCTGGAAATTGCTTTTCTCTTTTTTTTTTTTGTCTTTGGGGATCTGCGCTTTTCAGAGATTACATGGGAAATGGGACTCTCGCAAGCATGATGCTTGTGTTGTCGCTTGTAATTTGTTAGGGATTTTGCTGAAGACGAAGCAATGTTTGTAGAAACATGGTGTAGGATGCTGAGTACTTACTAGCTCATCAGTTCATTGGTACTTGGAGGATTCAAGATGATTGATCAGTTCATCAACTTTGTAATTCGCCCTCCTAGGTACTTCTCCAACCTCCTTTGCTCCCTCAAGTCTCAACCTTTTCACATTCAACTGATACTTATTGGGTTTTTTGACAGGGCTGAGTATGATCCTGATCAATATTTGTGGGATAAGGATTTTAGCCTCGGTGGCGCAAAGTGTAAAAGACAAGACTTGGAGGCAAGTATGGGCACCAAATGATTGAGATGACTATTTTCTTACTGTTGTTTTCAAATTGTGGTTAACCTTACAGGTCTCATTTTTTTCTTTCTCTAAAGTAGCTTACAAATTCAAGGGGTCACACCTTGCGTTGCAGTCACTACATTCCCTCATCGCCTCTGGCGGATACTCCTCTCCCCTGTGTTATATACTGCCATGGTAATAGGTAGGTAAAGACTTGCACTCATCTTCTGGGAACTAAGATCCTGTTTATGGCTAGTTGAATAAATAAGAACTTAATTCGTTTGTTATGGAATCTGACCAGTGGATGTAGGGCAGATGCAAATGAGGCAGTTATGGTTCTTCTTCCATCTAACATTACTGTTTTTACCCTTGACTTCTCGGGGTCAGGCTTATCTGATGGTGATTATGTAAGCCTTGGCTGGCATGAGGTGTGTTTCCTTGTCTTACTTTCACAACCTTCTCGTCACTCCAAATATTATCTAACTTTTTCTTGTTAAACTTAACCTAGAGAGATGATCTCAAGAGTGTGGTAACTTACCTGAGAAACAGCAATCACGTGTCTCGTATTGGACTTTGGGGACGATCTATGGGTGCTGTTACCAGGTTACTTCTTGAACCAGTTCTCAGTCGGACTTAAAGTTGTACTAGTAGTTGTGTTGGCTATAAATCATCAGCTTTCTTAAGGTCTATGATCTGAAAAGTGTGTCTACTCTCCACATTCCTCGTGTTGTTCTCTCCATCATTTTAACAAAGCGAGGAATAATTAAAATGTGCAGCCTTCTTTATGGAGCAGAAGATCCGTCAATTGCTGGAATGGTCTTAGACAGTGCATTCTCAAACTTATTTGATCTGATGATGGAACTAGTGGATGTCTACAAAATCCGACTTCCGAAATTCACAGTATGCTCTCTTGCTCTCTTTTTCCCCAACTTATATATCTTCATAGCAATTTGGACTGGCTGAAACTGGACACTGAGTTACTAAAACATGAAGTCTATTTTTTTTTCTTTGCTCATGTAGTGACAAGTGCTACACATATATATTGATATGAACTCGCTAATAAAAATGGAAAAAATATTAATGAGAAGTTTGATAGATAAGCTGCTGGATGGTTCTTATTAATCACATGGCTACAAGAGGCCAAAACAGTTTCCTCTATTATCCCTTCCTATCGATGGTAGCATATTCTAGACACTTTCTTATGCTTGCAGAGACAATCTTCAACTCATTTTTCAATTACAATAGGTTAAAATGGCAGTGCAGTACATGCGACGGATAATTCAGAAAAAGGCGAAGTTTAATATCATGGATCTCAATTGTCTTAAGGTGTTATACAGTCACATCTGTGTTTTCCTCAACACTACTTGTGCCAAGTATTCTGATGAAGTTTTCAATTTTTCACCCAGGTTTCACCCAAGACTTTTATTCCAGCTTTATTTGGGCATGCCAGCGGAGACAAATTCATCCAACCTCATCACTCTGACCTCATTCTCAAGTCCTATGCGGTAATACATAATTGCGATTCTTTTTTGTCCAAGCATATCAATTCTTCTTTATTATAATGTTGAAATCTTATGGTAACTCTGCAGGGAGACAAAAATATCATCAAGTTTGATGGTGATCACAACTCTTCACGGCCGCAATTTTATTATGATTCGGTGTTAATATTCTTCTACAATGTTCTACGCCCGCCTCAAGTTTCTTCAGCTTGCTCATCTAAATTAGAAAGTTATTACAATTTGGGAGATATCGATGGCGCTGCTGGCTTTGATGAGGTAATTTGCACTCCATGGTGAAGCAACCGTAAAATCGAATCATGTGTTGCTTTCTGTTATATTGTCTGCACTTAGGTACTATAGAACACAAAGACATTGCCTATACATTCTACTAGAGTCACGAAAGAGGTAACTTAATGTACATGACGGTTGAGTACTCGTGGTGATCATCTCACACAACAGAAATTATAAATTAGTCTCCATTACAGTTTAGCATAGTGAAAGATGATGCACAATAATCTAACTGCTTGGTTAACCTTGTACTGCCAGAGTTTTCTGTATGAAATCATCTCTGGTCTTCGTTCAGCATGTATCGATGTTGCAAGTTCTTCTTCTGCACCTCCTGCCTCTCTAACCACAAAGCCAACGAATGAGCTACTTTCAGAAGCCATGCCCATTACGGATACTGTATAACTTTTCTCTTTCTTGCATGAATTTTATTTTCTGTTGCTTGGATTATTCCTTTTGATATTCATCCATTCATTAATGAAACAGGATGACGTGCTTGTAGAAGATATTCACAACATTGATGACCCTGAAAACTTTGAGGTAACTGGAGCATGTAGAAAACCCATAATAAATAGTTAAGTAGGAGCTGTAATTATGTATGTTTCCAGCCACCAGTTTGTTCCTTGTGAGCCTTGGTCACAGACTCACAGTATATATTTTGACTGTTCTTTGGCAGGGAAAGCTTGATGACCAGTTTGAAGAAGGCTGTTCATTTACAAGCTCTAACAGGGAAAGCTGGGGCAGATGCTCTTCACTAGGAGGCACTGAAGAAGATGAGACCTTGACCGCTGGCGAGGGTGATCAGGTTGATGTTCTTTGAATCTGTTATATGAAACAGTTTGATGTTTGGATGGGGGTTTGATTCTGACTTTGCCTTCCAGGTCGAGAAAGCTGCTGTTGGAAACGTAGAACAAAGGCCAATAGACTCTACTAGAGAAGAAGAAGAAGAGAGGAAGGAAAAGAAAACTAAGAAAGGAGGTGAAACAGATGCAAAGAAGCCTAGACGCGAGAAATTGGAAAGGTTGGAGGCCTTTAGCAAAAGATTGCGGCTTTGCATCATAAAGCGAGTAAACCATGGAAGACCTCGTTCACAACCTTGAAAAAAGTTCATGAAAATACTCTATTTGTTGTATATCTTCTCTGCATCTTGTTATGCACACTTTCACCTTCGACTTGGCAAATGGAACCACAGGTAGCCATTACAATTTTCTCTGTTACCTAACTGCACTACCCTCCACCATATCCTTACTACTGTTTCGAAAGTCATGCAAATGGGCTACATCCATACCTCCATCGTATTCTTAGATACGCAAAACACATCTTACTTTTTAGATAAATGAATAATCATACACGTATTGTCAATCCGTTCCGAAATCCATCACAACACAGTCACCAAATCGAACTCCAAAACGATATACAGCTATAAAAAGCAGCAGAGAGATTTTTGCTTATATCATATGCGATTTTTTTTACATGATGATATAGACACCTTTCCCATCTCAGCCGCAGCATCCTCCTCCTTGCGATGTGGATCCATCTCTTCCACCTGATGGCCCTGGAATTCCTCCATATCCAACTTTTATTCCATACGACTCATTTGATACATCAAACACACCATCTTGAATCTTTTTGTATATTGTTGCCGCTGTCTTAATGAATGCCTAGCAAAAATTCAAAAACACAACACACATCGAAATCAATGATTTAGTATTTCTCTGGTGTGTGAAGAGTAGACCAAGTAGGAAGGGTTTTGTGGAATGGGCACTGGCTCTTCTCCTTTTACAACTAATATCAATATATACCCAATCTACTTGTTCCTCTCTCTCTCTCCCCTCTTAAAGTTATGCTGTCTCCCACCGCCTAAATCTAATTCTGGTATTCTATGTTAAATTTCTAACCGACTTAATCCTCCTGATATATGAACTGGAGGGGACACGAGAAGTTACGGGACACTAGAGAAAGCATGTGTTATAAAACGCGCTTTAGAGATCTACGTTTAAGCCTAAAAAATCACACTGGAATGCATGGGGGTTTACCTCCTCGACATTCTGAGCAGTCTTGGCAGAGGCCTCCATGAATATAAGACCGTGCTCCCTTGCAAACTGCTCTCCTTCCTCTGTGCTCACTGCCCTTCTGTGGGCAAGATCACACTTATTCCCAATGAGCATTATCGTCATATTTGCATTTGCATGCTGCCTTGCATCCTCTAGCCAGCTGGCTAGATGGTTAAACGTCTCCCTCCTGCATACGGAGAACAATATTGTGAGTGTCTGCACTGAAACGGTTACATATTTCACAAATACAAATCTAGTTCTGGTTCAGATCTTTAGGTGTCAAGGTCCCTTCTAGAACATAAGAATTATGTCAACAAAGGCAGCTTAAGTGATTAGGTCAAGATCATGCTCAACTTCTAGTTACTAGTCCAGAAAAACAAGATTGCTTTCATGATCAAGTCAATACTTGATGACAAGACAAAAAACAAAAACAAAAAGCAAGTGCTTTACCTTGTGATATCATAGACAAGCAATGCCCCTGCAGCGCCCCTATAGTAGGACCTTGTAATAGACCTAAAGGATTCTTGACCAGCCTGCCATGTCATATCACAGAGAAATTTTAGCCCAGACAAGGATAGGAGTTTCAAATTTTCTTTAATGATGGGCACAAAATCAACCCAGGTATTTCATGAAAACGAGATAGAGATTGGGCATGAAAAATGACGGAGTACGGAGAAAGAAACCGTATCCCAGATCTGGAGTTTGATGGGTTTGTTGTCGATGGTGATCATCCTAGCCCCGAATTCAACACCAATGGTGAGGTCATGCACAGGCTGAAACCTTTTGTCGGTGAACTGAAGCAGAAGGCATGATTTCCCTACTCCTAAAAATCAGAATCAATACACAATCAACATCACAAAAGACCCTCGATTCCTGAATGCTTGTTCATCTCAATTCCTAATGAAATAGATTCAGATCAATTACTTCTTCTTTTTTTTTTAACTTTTGGCAACGAAACGTATATAGGCCAAAATGATCAGATTCATCTCAATTCCTAATCGATTGAAAAACAAAAATACAAAAAGGATGGAGAAGCAGAAGGAGTTATTACCAGTATCGCCGATGATGATATACTTAAAGAGATACGCATAAGACATTGAAGTGGAAGAAATCGAAATCCGCAGGTTCAGGAAAAAACGAAATCCCTTGTGTCCCGATGAAGACGAAGAGAATCTCTTTTGTTTCTATAAAGACGGGGACGGTTGATTTCCAGCAAATCCAGCGAAGCATCAACCTGTATTGTCGCTCATTCCAAACTCTCTGTCGGTTCAGTATTTTATAATCACACTGCGTGACGTTTAATTGGACAAAAGACAGCACACAGTCTTCAAGAAAAAAAAGCTGCAACTTCTAAAAAGTTGCCATCTTTCTCAGGCAGCCACTGAGCAGCTCAGTGGAAAAAAATGGGAAGCGGTATAACTCTCTTTACCTTCTCCCTTCTCCTCGTGACGCATCAGGTGCAGTCTGCAATCGGCGTGAACTGGGGAACGTTTTCGTTTCACAAGCTGAGACCTTCCACGGTGGTGGATCTGCTCAAGGAAAACAAGATTACCAAAGTAAAGCTCTTCGATGCGGATCCAGATGCCCTTCGAGCTCTAATGGGTACTGGGATCCAAGTTATGATCGCTATTCCTAACTATATGCTCTCCACTTTCAATTCTGATCTCTTTGTCCGCCAGAATATCTCTCGCTTCATGGGTAAAGGCGGCGCTGATATCAGGTTACCCTTTTACCTCGAGTATCTGTGTCTTTATGCTCTTGGCTATGTTTACGCAGGGGATTCACTGATTTCTCGGTTGTAATCTTGTAATGATAGGTACGTTGCGGTAGGGAATGAGCCGTTTCTTAAGAGTTATGATGGCCAGTTTCAGAGCTATGTTGTCCCAGCTATGCTTAACCTGCAACAATCTTTGGTTAAAGCAAATCTAGCTAGCTACGTGAAGTTGGTGGTTCCTTGCAATGCAGACGCGTATGAGTCTAATATTCCTTCCCAAGGGATGTTCCGGCCTGACCTCACGCAGATCATGACTCAATTGGTTTCATTTCTCAATTCCAATGGCTCTCCTTTTGTTGTCAATATCTATCCTTTCCTTAGTCTCTATGAAAACTCGGATTTCCCACAAGACTATGCGTTTTTCGAGGGAAGTAGTCATCCGGTTCCGGATGGGCCTAACACCTACTATAATGCATTTGATGGAAACTTTGACACTCTTGTTGCTGCCCTCACCAAGCTTGGCTATGGTCAAATGCCTATAGTTATTGGTGAGACTGGTTGGCCTACAGATGGAGCAGTTGGCGCTAACCTCACGGCAGCCCGGGTTTTCAATCAAGGGCTCATTAACCATTTGTTGAGCAACAAAGGAACACCGCTCAGGCCAGGCTCTCCTCCTGCGGATGTCTATCTTTTCGGTTTGCTTGACGAAGGAGCCAAAAGCACAATGCCTGGTAACTTTGAGAGGCACTGGGGAATCTTCTCTTTCGATGGACAGGCCAAGTATCGTCTCAACTTAGGACTAGGCAACAGAGCACTCAAGAATGCAAAAGATGTGCAGTACCTTCCTTCCAGGTGGTGTGTGGCTCACCCATCAAGGGACATGACCCAAGTTGCAGACCACTTGAGGCTTGCTTGCAGTGAAGCAGATTGCACAACGCTCAACGACGGGGGCTCGTGCAGCCAGCTTGGTGAAAAGGAGAATATCTCATACGCTTTCAACAGTTACTATCAGCGGCAGATGCAAAATGAAAAGAGCTGCGACTTTGACGGGCTTGGCATGGTCACCTTCTTAGATCCTTCGGTTGGGGATTGTAGATTTCTTGTGGGCGTTTCAGATAAAGGCTCATCGTCAAGTACTGAGCCAATGGCAAGGTGGTCTACCTACCACTTTTGCATTGGAGTGCTGGTCTTGGCTCTCACAATGTAAAGTTCGGCATTTTCAGTGTTACTTTTTTATGAGCGAGATATTAGATATAGGATGGAGAAATTACATAAATATAGAGGGTCAAATTTATTTTGTTGTATCTAGAGTCACGTTCCGTAGCATATAAGCTGAAAAGCAAAAGCAGTGTATATTAGATAAGAAAGGGTAATATCTCTTCTCTCTCCAGTCTCCACTACAACTGCAGTAGCTTTGTTGTCAGTGTAGTAACTACCATGAGACTCAAATCAGTATGTCTCTACTTCTGCCTCTTGTAGTAAAAAGATTGAAAATAAAAGAAGACTTTCTTTTATTTGTCTCTATACTCACAGCGTAAACAAGAATCTCAAATTCAATTTCTTGGAAGTGAACAAAAGATCAAAGAGCAAAAGAAGTCATGAAACAATACATAAATTTCGGAAGTATAAAACGAAGACAGGCCTAAAGCATTTATGAGAAAAGATTTACACAAAGTACTGAATAAGGAAGCATACGAAGAAATTCACCGTAGAGACCAAAGTGTATGTCTTTACTTCTGCCTCTTGTAGATCTTAGCCAAGAAAGATTTTAGCACTGCTTGAATTGCTTTACTTTGGTGAGCTTCGATCAACTTTGTCAGCTTTTCATAGCTTTCCTTCTCATATTCCATGAACGCTGCCTATGAAAAATCAAGATCAAAGGCAATTATGTTACATAGATCACGTATCTGATGTTCCTCTACTTTCATAACAAGATGAACCAATAATAAAATTCTCTTTTTCTACTCCGCTTGACTAAGGAAAGGTCTGATTTAATGCTTAGTGCCAGACCTGGAGATTAAGCTCTTTGTAGAGAGCTTTCACCTTAGCAACGTTTGATGGTTCGCTTTTACCATAGTTCTCCTGAGACATTTAAAATTTATTCAGTCCGGTAAACATGCTGTTCCTACTTCAAAACAGGATACAAATCCTATGCAGAAAATGATCCTTGTGCGCATGAGAAAGAAACTGATTCTCACGTATAATATCTTAGTTTGTTCTTCACTGCAGCGTTCCAATGCCTTAACCACCAACCAGGAGCATTTGAAATCTTCTATGTCTGTCCCTATCTGCATTATACAACGATGCCCCATAAGATAAGCATCAAAATACACTCAGATCAGCTTGAAAACCCAATGCGTTGGTAAAATTTTTCACCTTGCCAAGTGTCTCGGGATCAGCAAAACAATCCAGATAATCATCCTATGGAAAAGAAAGGATGATATCAACTTGCTAATATTTCTCTCGTGGATCCTGAAATGAGCCCATTATATAAACCCTCATGTATTAGTAGCTAGCTACCTGTACTTGAAAGTAAATTCCCATGTCAACAAGAACATTCTTCACATCAGTATGATTTTCCAAATCTTCTCCCGCCAAAAGCAATGCACAAGCAACCTGAGTACAAGAATGAATGAGGACCTCTTTTCACAAAAGATTTGAAATGTTTATTGTTCTCAAACATATTAGTGGAAGTGACTACCACTGTTTAACAGATCATCTCACTACATCCAAATTTTCTCGGTCCAACAAAATGTGTCTAGCTTATGAAAACAGTTATGTTGTTGCCACTGAACATACGTGTGACTCTAGAGACAAAGAGAGAGAGAGAGAGCAAGAGGAGAATTCAGAATCCATACTCACAGGAAGATAAAATGAGTAATAAGCTGTTTTGTACTGGACAATACGCCGATGGCTGCACGTTTTAAAAAACTATAATCATCAGCTAGAACATTTAATCCAGTTTCACTGCATCATTCATCAAGAAGAGATGATAATCTCTCACATTTGCAAGGAGTACTTGGACAAATCTTTTTCTCCATCAAAGGTGGTGATCAAATCAATCATCTGGCCACAAGCTGTTTGAAACTCTACCTAGAAACGATGTAAAAGAATTAGACTTGAGATGATTGTGAAATTAGAAAGTTAAACGCCAAATGAGATTTACCTCGTTAAACAAATCAACGAGGTCAACATAGTAAGGCTTTCCCCGGAAGTGCTTTTTGAAAATCATATGGATGTGATTGCGAAGTAGAATTCCATCGTTAATCGCAACCATACCAACCTGTGGCTTTCTGAACCAGCAAGGCTGGCCACGGCGTGTGACAGAGTTGTCCATAATGTCATCAAGCACAAGGAAATAAGCTTGAAGCTGCAATGGAAATATAAAAAAGATCATTGAGATGAAAGATAGGAAGGCAGAGATGAAGAGATTTAAAGAGGAATAATACCCATTCAATGCACCAACCGAGAGCACATGAGAGGAAAACCTCTTCATTGGTCAAGTCTTGGTCTTGCTTCAACAGCTTGTAGCTATCAACCACGGAGAGACCACGATTGAGCTTCCCTGCAGAACAGAACAGAGAAGTGTTTGAAAGTGAGTGATTAGGTTTGGATCTAATGCCTGAGTGAGGCTCTCACCGCCGGGTACATTGTAGTCAAGCATCTGCAAAGAGAGCCCCCCAATCAGCAGAAACGAATTGATCAAAGTTTCTGAGTAAAATTGAAAATGGAAGTGAATCTCGCGGGAGTACCTGTTCAAGCCATTGACGGGACTCGTGGGTGAATTCAAAGGCAGAATCCTGAAGCAGTTCAGATTTTAGAGTGGAATAAACGTTGAGGAAGGTTGATTTCAGATCCGCCATTGATGAGGATTTCAGAACCTTCAATCTATCTAATTGTTATTTATTTCTCTTAGGATTACACGCTCCCAGAATCATCCTCATAGTTATATCGCTTCATGTAATGGGCCAAAAAGCCCATTTAAAATGGATTGACCTTAGGCCTGTTTACCAGAAGAAGAGTTGTAACTGAGTGAAAGAAGAAAAATTGGAATGATTAACAAAGTAGTTTTTTTTTGTCGGACAATTACAATATATGCATTAATCCGATGGATTATACAATAACAATACTAATATAGATCATTGCTAAATGTTATGGTTATTAACAGAGTTACTGAAAACATCATTTCGTTCATTTTACTTCTTTTTTTAACCTCATTTCAATAACTCAAGTTAAAGAGAATAATAATTAAAGGGCTATTTAAAAAGTGGAGTCTCAAAAATGAGAAACGACCGTTGTTTGTATTATGTATGAATTTGCTTCTCTACTATAGTATTATGTTCAATTTCACATCCCAACATGAAGAAAACAGAGATGTACTTAAGTCTCTGATCCATGTTAATGCAGTTTATGTATTTACTGTGAAAGTGAGAAATCTGGGTAATCATCATTCTCTCAACAATTAAAAGGATATAATGGTATGGACATTCTAGTAGTTCCCTAATCACCTAAAACATCAAATCTCTGCTACAATTCTTGTGGTTTCCATTTTCTAAGTTCAGCATCGACAGCGCAATGTGCTTCCTCTGCAATCTCAGCTTTTCTCAATGCAGCATCAATGGCCACTTTCAACTCTTCCATCTCTTTCATCTTTTCCTCCAACATTCTCTCCCCTTCTATTCTGCTCTCATTGATCTCTTCCAGCTGAGCAGCAACCGTTTTCGCTTTGAACTGGACCATTCTCTCTGACTCTTCGTGCTTTCCTCTCAAATCCTCGTACTCTTTCAATGATATTCTAATCTTCTTGTCAGGCTCATCTTGCGTCAGACTCTCCTTCTTATCAGTAAGAACTCTCATGTCTTCCACAGCTCTTTTCTCTGCGGTTTTCGCTTTCTCTACCGCTTTTCCAACTATCTCGAGCTGCTTCACTGCTTCACCCATTACCATATGTGTGGCTGCTGCTTCTCTCCTGAGTTCATCAACGTGCATCCTCATCTCTTCTGCTTCTTTTCTTGTTTTCTCTGCTTCACGCATGAATTCGTCAACTTTACGACTCGCTTCCACCCACTCTCCTTCTTCAACTTCTTGTCTCTCCTTTTCCTTTCCCTTCAAATCTCTGTTCTCCCTCTGCAATCCATCTAATTCCACCGTCAGTGAGCCCACCAAACTTTTGTATGAACTTTCTTCATCGAAAACTTGTTGCATTGCACTCTTGGCCTCTTTGAGTTCACGAGCAAGTTTAATCTCCTCCTGTAAACGGTCGTTTTCCGCAGATATTTCTGCTAGCTCATCTATATCTTTCCTCAGTTCAGGGTCACAATCTCGCCTCAAGTCCTCTAGCCTCTGCTCAGCTTCTCGTTTCATATCCGCGTAAGTTTCTTTCGTGGCAATGCTCTCCTCGTTTATCTTTTCCTCTTCCACTTTTTTCCTGGCAGCATCAGACTTCAACTGTTCAGCAGTATCACGCATCTCCGCTATCTCCTGTGACATGTCTTTGATCTTTTGGGAGTTAACCATGGATGCGCACTCTGCTTCCTCTGCCCTTTGAAGCTCAGCTAGCCTTTCTTCGACGGAAATATTGAATTGTTGTTTTATTTCCGTGAGCTCCTGCTTCGCCATGAATAGCTCTGCAGTGACTAAAATATAATTCTCTCTTGCGCTCTCCGTTTCTTGGTTTTCAGATTGAAGTTTCTCTAACCGTTGATTCATGGTATGTTTTGTCAAGATGGCACATTTCCTGGATTTTTTGATGGCTTCTAGTTTAGCCCTCAAATCAGCGGCCTTTCGCTGAGCAGAGTCGAGATCAGAGAGAGCTCGTGCTTTAGCTTTGACAGAGCCATCAAGACATAGCTGGACTCTATCCATTTCTTGTTCGGCTAACAGAAGCTGCGTCTCTTTATCCAACACATCCGTTGCGTCCTTAAAGAAGAAAGAAAGCTATTTAGAGAAATGCAATGAGGATGAGAAGGAGAACAAGAATGAACCAAAGAGGAATGAATATACCTGAGAGGAAGAGGAGGAGGAGAGACGCGGTGGTTGTTGCTTTGAAAAGCTAACTTGACGGAATAAACTAACCGCTGCTCTAACGGATTCGAAGGGAGGACGCGTGTCAATCTCTCCCACCTCACTTCGCCGTGGAGGAGTCTCCGGAGGCATCACCGGAGCATCCGCTCTGATCTTCGCCATCGATCCTCTCACAACACAAAATGTTTGTCTTGTTTTACGTAATGAAGCAGAGAGAGAGAGAGGATAGTGTTTGATGTTGATCCTTTGGATCTTCCTCTTCCAAATAATGAACCAGAGGGTCGCCATGTTTTGCGCATGTCTTTTATCACTCTAAGGTCTTCCTTTTCCTTTCCTTTATCCGTTCTTCTATTTTTAGACATCGAATTCTTGAATCCTAAAATAAGAACATCTATATACATTTAAGTATTTAGAATAAGATCATGTTCTCAAGATGGATATAACAAAAAATATGAATAGATGACATTAACTATAGCAAATAGATATAATACATTAGAAGAAAATTGCTCCTTTTGGTAAATTTTGGTTTGTGCAAGAGTTGAACTTCATCTGATGCTTAATAAAAAGAAAAACACTGATCGTATTTCTAAACCAGAAACCATACGAAGTAGCCAGCAACATATCTAAACAGTGGTAATAAGGTTAAGAAAGTTATGTGTGTCTGCGCCTTTTGACGTTATCTTCTGTGAATGTCTCCCATCTGCTATGGTCTAAAGAGCTCAAATCATCAAGCTCTGCTATTGCCAGAAGGTACTGAGTCAGCATCACAAGCTCTTCATCCTTGTCTCGGTTCACATGAGCTTTCCTGAACGGCCTGATTTTTAGACCATTTTGAGGGTTCATCACGAAATTCCTCCGTAGATCATCGAACATTATTGTGTTTTTGGCATTATAGAACTGCATATAACAACAAATCCTACCCATGAGAAGAGAATATAGGTAATACCACAATTAATGGTGGTAATGGGATAATACCTCAGGCAATAGTGCCCAAATTAAGCCTAGTGGCTTGCAATCAAAGATCCCGCGAGTGTCTGACTGAACCGTGATCATCGCTAGATGGTCGAGAAGGGCTGTGATCTTGTAGTTCGGATTGTTAAGCACACCCAGCTCTCCCATCTTCAACTCAACCCACTTCATGCTAAAATATCAAAACAGGTAATCGATATTGAAAGAAGATGCGAGATAAAGTGATAGATAATTTAAAAGAAGATTACCCAAAAGGATCATCACCTAGTAGCAGACCATATTATGATATCATATTCTGCATATGCAGCAGTAAGAAACTCATGAAGATCTGCATTTAGATAATCCAGACACTCGTCAGGGGATAATGCTATGTAACTCATCAATGAAATAGATATGAGAAATGAATAATATATCGCTTACAAGGACGCATAAGTTGTAGCGGGTTCTCGGCTGTGGAACGGTGATCAAACAATGTGTAGTCAATATCTAGAACAAGAAGTTTTTTGCCTTGGCGACATGGCGTAATAAGTTTAATCTGCGAATAATACAAGAAGCTTCTGAGAAAATTGTTGGTACAGAGAAACCGACGACCAACATGAATCTACACTGAACGAGAAAGAGCTTAAATTGATGACATGTACGAGCTAATAATATGTTTCTAGTGTCATTCGTTTTTCATGTAACACTTAGTACCCAAATCCAAAAGCGAACACATAGATCTCATCTTATACTAATCACCTAGAGCACGAATCTACACTGAATGAGTAAGAGTTTGTATCAACGACACTGAAACATGCTTCTAGGCATCTTTGAGTTTGGATTTTGGATTGAACCTATCTCCCCGAATCAAAAATTTGAAGTTACACATGGAACTGACCTTGTACTGATCAATTCTTCTCCTCAACTTCTGCTTATTAGCCTCTTTGTCTTTAATGTCCACCACTTCGTCCTTCCCCAGTTCAAAGTCATCAACAATTTCCTGAGATGTTACTTGATCTACGATTATATCATCTTCCGTAGTACTGAAAATCCATAAAAATCAGAAACAAACAGATTTTAGCTGCCATCAATTTCCTCCCGTTTCTTCTCTTATGCTACAATTCAATGCATTTCGTTCCCAACCACAGAATGATTCAATTTAACATTTTTCTTTTTAAAATCAAATAAATGCGCCAGAGACGATTAGGGTTTAAGAATCGGCATAAGAGAAGAAAAAAGAGAGAGAAAAATGGAGAAGGACCCGATCATTGTCATCTTGAGAGAGGGCTTGAGAGGGATCTGAGAGAGCAAAAGAGAGTCATCAGAGAGCTTGTTTCCGACTTTGGGATAGAGAAGCTTCTGGCGCTTGGGCAAGACGTTGGTGAGGAAGCAGATGCGACGCTTCAGCTCAGCAACCGAGTCATCAGCGCAGATTCGGAGCGTATACTCCTTGCCACTCCACTTAACTATAAGAGTTAGCTCTTCCTCCATCGCATCCGGCGTCGGAGATGAAGAAGACGAGGCCATTTGCGAACACTCGTGACACTTCCGGATCGAACAATAAAGCCATAAAGGTTTAAGTGTAACAATTAAACCCAAAAAAGTAGGGCTAATTTAGTAAATATCTAACATTTTGTATTTATTTGCAAAATATCTTAGTGGTAAAAACTGTAAATTATTGAAAAACTTTTCTTTTCTTTTTTTTTCACCGTTTGACGAAGATGATTTGTCCTCGTACCTAATTAATTCCATCTTGTTAAATAGCATAACGAGTAGGTCGACGAATTGATAATCTTTCTTTTCTTCGATCCTCTTTTTAAAGCTCACTAAACATCAGACTAGTATGTATGTTGTTTTATCTTGATTTGAATGTCGGAAGATGCTCGTGAGGATAATCTCCATTTTGTTCTCTCATAAGTCGTATGACTATGTTGTTGTTTCAGAAATACTTTACTCTATTCGGAACCTAAAGGAAAAGACCAAACCTAATCATCAAGAGGAGTCAAGTTAAATTCGCTCTTAGCGGTCGAACCACCTACTTGTGCTAACCAAAATTTTATCATCTTCCTCTATGAACATTATCTCCTACAAAATTTAACCACCTAATGGATCCAAAAATCCGTCTTGAACACTAATTAATATTTGAGAGAGGAGAAAGGCAATGAAATGGAATGGTTGAGAAAAAACACAAGGAAGAAATGGATTGTACGTTAGGGGAGAAATGGATTGTACGTTAGGGGAGACATGGATTGTATTGTATGTTAGGGTTCAACTAAACCCCTTGCTTAGTTTAGTTATTCCACGTGGTAAATAATTTAAAATAAAAAGAAAGCTTTTGAAAACTTTTTTGTTGTCAAACTTATTATTAATATGTTTACTGTATTTTGTATGTATGTATATGAAAAAATAAAAATTTCATTATTTTTCAAATGTTGTTGATAATATATTTTGTAATAAATGATTTTATAGTTAAAGGTTGTGGGATTAAAAGAAACTTCAAATATTACATTGGCACATGCATCAACAAAAAAAAAATCAAAATTAAGTATCACAATAATATTTTAAAAATGAAATTGCTAATTATATATTGACAATAAATATCAATAGTCTAATACATTTCTAAATTTAAAGATATACCTTTAGAAATTTATTTGTTTAAAAAAAGTTCTTATCAATAAAAGAAATAAAGTTATTATGTGAAAATTGATGATCTGTCTGTGTAGTTATAATGGTGCAAATGCAATAATAGAAATTAAATTAAATGATAATATTGACATGTCATCATAGACACATCATTACAATAAACATATTTGTATTTTTCATTGGAGATATAACTGATAACCAACCCACACAACAAAACCCCTCCCAAAAAAGGAGAAAAACAAAAAAAAATGATATTTCCTTTGTTCAAAAGCTACAAATGTCTGGAAGAAAGAAAAACAGTTGGGGCAGGCTTGATTATTTGTGAATTCTGACCCATCTCTCCAAATTTAGGTTGGACTTTGAATACATAATACTAAAAAATAAAGACATTTCAAAAGGAGAAACATCGCATACACATACTGATATTTGACCAAACATTGATCAAATTTATTAATTTAAAAAAGAAGAAAGAAACAAAAATTAGGCAAACAAGTAATTGCTTCGAATTGCCGTGTGTATGCTAGGATTATTAAAAAGCCAGGCAAATTGACCAGAGAAGATAAAAGTCAAATTAAGGAAGAGGCTTTTGCTTTTATTTATATATATAGAAAAGGCAAAGGGTATATGATATCCTGATACAACCAATCCATTGATTTTTTTTGTGTGAATATATATATATATACACATGCTTGCTTCTTCCATTTCATAGCCAATTGGTACTTGTTTGGATATTATAGATTTGAAAAATGGAGATGAGGTTCTTGATCCGTGGCTTGGCGTTGGTATTAATATTGGCGTTGGGTGAAGCAGTTGGGGAGAGAATGAGATGGAGCAGAAAGGAGATGGTGGAGATGGCTGGCTACGGCGAACTCAAAATCTCCTCCGTCATTCTCACCGCCTCCCTACTCTCTTCCTCCTCCTCTCCTATTCCTGGTAAGTATCCAAATAAACCAATTGTCAATGAGTGGATTGGCTCATGTGTTTTGTATATATACTAGTGTTGGTTCCTAAAACATCATCGTTATCATGTAGGTGCTACCGTTGGCATCAAGTGCCACACAGGATTTAGGAGGAGATCCAAATGGATCAAAGCTGTTACAAATGAGTTGGGGCAATTCGTCGTCGATCTTCCTTCTCACCTCCATGCAATTCCTGACCTGGACAAGGCTTGTTCCATCAGACCACTCTCTGTTCCTAAACCGTTTCGATGCTCTCCCAAGATTCACAGAGGCATTCAACTCGTTTCCTCTTCCAACGGCTTCCGCGTCTACACAGCCGGAAACATCACCTTACACAGAGCACCATGTGAAAAGAGATTCTAAATTAATCTTGCTAGATAGATCAATCATGCTTTTTATTTTTTTTTTCTATATGGTTCCTTCTCACTTATTGAGAGAAAGAGAGATAGTCTTTTGTATATATTGTTTTTCATGCTCTTCTTATTTTCTGTAAAAAGATAGATACAATTTAATGTTTGATTCGTGCTCAAATCTTTGGGTTAACTGACCAACCAAGGCAAGACCAAAACCTTAGATCAGACATATATGAAAAGGCCTTTGGCTGAGTTTGAGAGAGTCTGTATGTTTTTTGTGTTTAGCAGATTCTGATTTACTTTTAGGTTCTCAAGATAATTGCTAAATCATCCATCTGAAAACATGGTTTGCAATCCAAAAGACATAACACACGCACACACACACACACATTTCTTCTTTAATTGGAGCTTTAGTTTCACTTTCTTATAATCCATCCAACACTCCATATGTACAGTAGAACCTATATTAAGACCGTATTGTTTAATATCTTCGTTCCCAGAAGCTTCTTCTTCCTCTACTGGACAGGATCTTCAACGTGAACTGGTTACGCGGCTGCACAACATAGCATAGACATATAAATATCAACTTTGTCTTGATATTTGACTGTGAATATTTCTCAAAAGACAGAGACAGCTAATGAAGGAAATAATGACCAAACCTTCTCGGTAACTTTGCCTTTCTACATTGTTTTGACTCTTCGTTCAATATTGCCAATGCGTTTTCCTTTTCTCTCGCCGCAGCTTCCCTCTTTGCCTTCTTTGTCTCCACTTCAATGGCTTTAGTTAAAGCATCCACCTTCTTCAACAACATCTGAGTACAGAGGCATCTTACGTAAGTAAGGTTTCATATAGTTGAAGAGCTGAAACAATAGCACGAAGATGCAGTTACCTTGATTTCTTCATTTTTGGCATTTATAGTACCCTCTTTACTCTCACAAATCTTCCTTAGAGCAATCACTTCCTTTTGAAGCCTGTCATACAAAAACCCTGAAACCATATCTTCAGAGTCTATATTTCCATCTTCCTCACATTTCCTTTTGCCATCTTCTTCATGCTGATCAATTAATCCGTTTGCTGTAATCTTTGAGTTCTCTTTTCCATCACTTTCTGCAACTCTGTTAATCGGCTGATTCAGAGCATGGATTCTGCATGTAGCTGAGCCTGGTGGCTGAGAAGTAGACCTTTTCTTGGATCCACCACCACTCGTCAAGAATCCTAAAATCTTGCCAGATTTTTCAGTTTTTGTTGTTGGAGAGACGGAAAACGTGCTTGGACCCTTCAAGCCATCTTCGATGGTTTTCAGCCTCAGCTTCAACCTCTCCTGTATTTTTTACTTAAGAGGCATTAGAAAGGACACTTTCTTCCAACAAAATATTAACAAGCTAATATAAGCAATCACCTTTAGCTGAGATTCAGCCTTAGCTGTTCTCTCTGAAACAGCAAGTTTATCTTTCAGTTTCTGCATTTCTCCCTGCATTTCAGACACAAATTTCAACACTCATGTTTCCAATATAAGCCAGTCACTGTGTAGTAATTGGTTGTGTAAGTGAAAGGGCAATACATGGAGAAGCCTTCTCTCTTCAAGCCATTGCTTTACGGGCATTACTCTATCGTTCTCATCTTTCCATTCGTTAGCAACCGCAAGGGCCACTCTACTTGCTGACACTTTGACTCTTGCTAGCTCTCTCTCCAAGGTTCTCTTCTCTTCCTGTTAATACTGAAACATCATGTGAGTTTCTTAAAAACAAATGTGAGAATGGAATACAAGAAATAGTAACAGAACACTTGCATTGAGCTGGGAGATTTGGCGGCGATAGTCTCGAACTGCATTGGCGGCTGTTCCTCCTGCCAAGATTGTTTCCTCCAGTTCTCCAATGGTTTGGGAGAGCTTCTCGATCTCTAACACTTTCTGGCGGTTGATTTTCTCAAGAAACTTGTTCTCGTCCTGCCATTTTGCTTGCCTTTTAGCAACACTTTTATTGATCTGAATGCTCAATATATATTACTAGGAGGGCTACCTGGCAGATCTCAATCTGTCGTCGAAGTTCAAAGTTGTGATTCTGGACCTCCTCAACAATCAAAGCACGTTCAAGGGCACTTCTCAAGATTCTCTCTGCTTCGAGAAGCGCCGATTCTTTTGATTTTGTCAGCCGTTCCAACGCTTTGTTGTCTTCTTGAAGCGCAGAAATCTGTAAACACAGCAGGGTGTAAACACAAGAAGAAAGAATGGAGCAAGTCTGAAATAAGATATAGTCAAGACCTCATGCTTGTGAAACTTGATCTGAGCTTCAAGAGGAGCTATGATGGATTCGAGGGGTAGAGATTCATCGTCCTGTTGGTGAGTGTAAACCCTCCTCAGTGCTTCTTCTGCGGCGTCCTGAGCCGCCAATGCATCTTCCTTTTCTTCTTCCAGCCTCTTCATTTCCACCTCCTGCTCCTCCACAATCATGTCAAAATCTTAACTTATTCTAATTCATTTTGAATCCATATCTAATGTTTTGACGTGAGTTCCTTCACAGAGAAGATAAGTCCCTGAGCAAAAACGCACCTTTTGTTCAACAAGATTCTCAGAGGCTCCAAGTCTCTCCTCCAACTCCCTCACGTTTTCTTTAAGCTGAAACACAACCAAGCAGCATCAGAAGAGCTCAAGACGCTCGAAGAAGCGATTTGAAATATAAAAAACTTGTAAGTAAGACAGAGTGGAACAGCTAATTAAAGATTTTGGAGGATCATCACGAACATAGGAGATTATACAAATGGGTATGATCATGTTGTGCTAACATACCTCCCCAAATGCTCTGTTTTTGAGCTCTTCATTTGTTCTCAAAGCCTCAATTTCAGCTTTAGCAGCCAAAAGCTCCTCGTCTTTTTCTGCAGAGAGAAATTAAAAGAAAGCAGCACACCTTCAACATTAAGCAAGCAATTTCCCCCGAAGGATTGATGAAAACAAAACCAGAAAGGAAATGAAGAACCTTTGAGCTGGTTTTGCAGAGAAAAGTTGTTAGATACAAAAGGGTTTTCTCCTGCGGTCATTTTTACTCTCAATGGCCGCTCCTCTTTCTTTGTTGCAATGTAGATATGAGTTTTGGTCTAAGCAGTTAGAATGATGCAGAGAGGAAATATAAACGTTTAATATATATACACACACACACACTTTTAGAGAGAGAGAAGCCATTCCTTAAAGGAATTGACGCTTAAGGAGAGAGAGAGAGAGAAACTTACTTACTTTTTTTTCCTCTTTCTCAAGCAACCGTCTCCATTTCAAGCCATTGACAGTAACCAACCCTTCCCTCTTCTTCTTTCTCTTTCACTACCCATTTCAATTCGTAATTATCCTCCCTTTTCTTCCTCTTAATTTTCAAGTCTAAAATGCTTCCAAGTTGTTGACTTTTTCTTTTTCAAATTATTATTTTTTTATTTGACTCTCACAGTTACATACAATTTTCACTATGGATTACACCCTCAAATAATTGAAAGATTATCAATAAATGTCCTTTAGATTTGGTTCATCATCACAGATAGTTACCGCATTCATCGCAGATAAAAGTTTACATCTTTTTCATGTTCCAATATTAATACTCATGAATATTATTTAAAGGGACACGGTATATGAAAAAAAAAAAAAAANAAAAAAAAAAAAAAAAAAAAAAAAAAAAAAAAACAGGGGATATGCTTCTACCTCAAATGGAAATTAAAATAAACAGAAAATGTGTAAGCGAGTGAAGAAGAGAATATAATCCAAAAGGAGTTGGAAGGAGAGGCAGCATATGACAGATATAAAGATACTAATCATAAGCCAAAAGATGATTTAAATGATTGAAATATTTCGTTTGGTGAAAACCCTTTCTTTCTTTCTGTTTTTTTAAACTAAATATTCATATTCCCTTGTATCCTTTTGTCTTTTATTAGTTCTGATAACAACAGATAACTAGTTTTGATTAGTTTAGATACATTAGGTTATGAATGTAGGTAACAACAGATAACAATTATGATAATCTTGGAAAAAAATTAGCTTAATTTATTCGATATGTCAACTTTTAATTTAAATATAGAGGATTATCCAAGTGAGTTTTGTAGTATTGATTGATAGAAAGAGTAAGAAAGGTTGAAACTTGGAAGAAGGAAAGCAAAAGGGTGAAAAGGTGTTGCCTCAGCAATTAATAGCTTAACCGCAAAATATTGCACAAACCAAGCTTTCTTTGTATTAGTGGAAGTCACTCAATCTCTCTCTTTGAATATAAAAAAATAAAAGGATTTTCAAATAAATTGGACTTCTCCCTTCTTTGCTTCCAAGTCTTACGGTTTGGTTATTAACTTATTAGATGAAACAATGATAGAGAATTAGACAAAGAACACTTAGGAAGAATTATAAATGCTATATTAAAGGCAATAAAGAAAGGCTTGAACCTTATAAAAAGCAAAGAATAAAATGGAGACGATGACCTGTACTTTGTTCAATCCTTGGTTATGTGGGTTGGTAAACTCCTTTTAAGGCTTATCAAAAACCCAATCTGACCTGTAGATTTGGTCTTAATGTTTTTACTTCACAAACTTTTGCTTCAGCCGCCAGTTGACTCATATCGGTATATACAGAAGATTATAGAATAATGACCTAAGTAATGCTTTGGTTATATATTTCATTAGTAGCAACCCACCCACAACAACAGCAAATTTACAGGAGAAAAAACAACCACCAGGTTTGGTTTGTATACAAATATAACTAGTTAACTTATAGGTTGTGTTACAACTTTTAAAACATCATTGCACATCCTCAAAAATTTACAGAGACAGATGTGTGTGTTGTGCTCTTCTTCATCCACTCAGTTCACCGCCATGTCCTACACAATCTGGTTTGGGTTTGGCTTCCAGGCGGAACATGTAGCCATAGGTCTCCTCTTCCAGAAGAGATAGAGCGCGCCATCACTCCCTCCCAGTGTGTAGTTTTTGTCATAACCTTTCAACATCTCACTGGCTGCAAACGCGGCTGTAGTGCTGACCGGCCAGTCCATGAACCCGGCCATCATCATTCTTACCCTCCACTTCCCCAGCACCTCGTGTCTCTCCACTCTCTCTGACTCCTCGCATGCTATCATGTTCACTATGTCTCTCGCCACACAGTGTTGCTCTGCGCTGATCCTCTGCTTATCATCCCGTGGCCGTGCTGCATCTATCGACTCAAACATCGCTGTGTAGTAATCCAGTGTCTCCACAAACCGTGACAGGAAAGGCGAGGTGTTTGTGTTGGATTCTTGCTCCACTAGCGTCACGAGTTTCGGGGAGAGGCTCTTGATCAGATGCAGCAGCCTGTCTCTGTGATTCTCAACACTTACGCTCTCGTCAGGCATGTGGTGCAACACGTACGGGAAGTTCACAACGACAGCAAAACCAGGTTCCACCCCGAGGTGCTCCCGCTGCACCTTGCACCCGGACATGATTGCATCGTGAAACTCAAACGGGACACCACATGACTGCGCCATCTTTGAGAGCTTCTCACCTACCAAGCTGAGCCCTCCCCCACGGGCATAGTTGGACTGTGAATCATCCACACCCGTCACACGCAGCAACGGCGGCCCACCAGGGCGTTTCGCAAGCTCCTGGATGAGAAACATGTATTGTGACCCTTGTGCGATCTGGAAATCGATAATGTGGATTCTGGTTTCCCCAGCCACTGCTTCCAAGATCGCAGCATTTGCAGCTGTGTACGCGAACTTCCAGTACGGGCAGATTTCATAGAGAACGCCCATGTAAGACATCAGTTCCCTTCCTGTTGGTTCATTGCATTTCAAGGCTCTGTATATATTGCTCCCAGACCCCTCAAGCCTCGCTCTAAGCCCTTCTGCCATGTAAGCGCCTAGCCGTTGGATCGGACTGCCTGAGACCGACACCATCTGTTCCAAGACATCGATGAATCCACATGCTGTAGCGAAATCCCCATCAGCGACCGCCCGAGCACCCTCCACCAGCACCTCTTTCAAGTCCAACTGTGGAGTCAACGCCAAGAGTTCATCCCAGTTCCACGACTTCCCAGCAGCGGGGCTGAAACCTGAGAATTCTTCAACTTTTGTATCACCACTCAGCAGCGAGACTTCAAGTTCCCGAATCTTACTCTTGACCCCGGCTTCATCATACACATAAGAAGATGCCCCGCTCAAGGGAGATCCATACACGTTTTCAGGGGAAGGATGGAGATCCGAGATGCATGACTGAGAGCCCTGAGGAGAAAAGGGGCTCCGGCTAGATGTGATGCTCACAGAAGGGGAGTCATACGAAGGAAGACTACCAGAAGCAGAGGAGGATTCGAGAGTGAAGAAGTTTTCTTTGGATGGGGTATCAGAGAAGTCTTTCTTGTCTATCACTGGGAACTGAGGTGAACAGTAGACTTGAGGATACAGCATGTGCAGTCCAGCCGCACTGTGATGTTTCTGAGAAGTTTGCATTGGAAAAAACTCAGCAAGACGCACCCCCTGATCGATCTTCTTTATCTAAATCTCTCTCAACAGTGTCTCGTTTGTTTGAACCAACCTGTCTCCATGAAAGGAAAGGAAGGACAAGTGAGCTACAGCAGAGTAAAGCAACTAAATAGACCAAAATACAGTATAGTTCCAAAATGGCGTCGTTGTGAACTTTTCTCCAAAGAAACTCAAACATATGCGACAAAAATATACTCAAATCTCCTTTACAAGTCTGCTCACAATCAATCAATCATAGGGACATCAGAAATAGATCTAGCATCTCTCAGGAATCAAAGATCGATTATGGCACTGCCCTAAAATTCCTATTACCAGAAAAACAAACAATCAATTCATAGCTTCCACCTCAAAAATAGAAGCTTTACCCTATCACCCACATCTGTTCGAAGGCTGGAGTCAAACCCTAAAGCAGAGGTTTACCAGTGGAATCGTAAATCGGGTTTAACTATTGGATTGAAAATATTTAAAATTCAGGCTCCGAGTCATGATTTTATACATTCATCGGTGAAAAGTTTGGTAATTTGAATCAACACAAGGCATAGACAAATCGAATTTGGCTACTGGGTAGAATCGCTTGCACCAAACCAAAATCAAACGAGTCATATCCTTCAAAACCAACAATCAAAAAGGCACATAAAATCTGGGATTCCAAAACCCTATGATCATATATGATAAGAATACAGTTTCATTAATGGAAAAAAAAAGAAGAATGCAAATTTTAAAGGGACTCCAGAAGCAAATGGAAATTGAATAGTTCGACAAAAATTAAAAGAGAAAGGGAGTGCATAGATCATCAGGAAAGCTGACCTTAAGAGAGAACCTGAAGGGATTGTTGGAAGGGGACAAAGAGAAGAAGAAGGTTTCCTTGCATACTCAAGAATCAATCAGCTTGATGAGGAAGAAGATGATATAAAAGTGCAAATTGTCATGACTCTCTTGGAATGCCCCTTTTTATTCCGCTTATTTACTTGAATGCCACTCTTAAGTCTTATCTTTGACTTTTGGACGGCAGTAGTAGCACTTCCACTGTTTCTTTATTAATTACCCTTGTGATGTATTTTCTACTCTTGTCGCTTTTGCCATGTAAATTTAGTAGTCTTTTCCTAGCCAAAAAAACGTTGCTTTATTATAAAACAAGAGAGCTATTTTAGTCAAAACGTGTAAAAAATGACTATCTTTCAATTACAATTTCAACATTTAGTTATTTATCTATGAATTAATATCCTACATTTTATAAGAATGTCAAATGTTACACTAAAAAAACAAGTGCTATCCTTTTGAGATCATAAAAATTACATATAGCTTAGAACCACCATGCTACTTTTAATTATTTCGTTTAGCTGGCCAATTAGCTAGTACATCGATTGAGTTACTTAAGTTTCAATATTTTGTTAATGGAAAATTCTCTAATGCACATTTGTTGATAGAGTGAGTGGATCAAAACGAAGATGTGTTGGAAATCTTTGTATGCGGGAAGAAAGATGTATGCATAAGTAAAGTTGCATATAGATGAACAATGATAGCAATTAATGCAAGAGAAACAGAGGACAAAAGAGAATGTGCATGTGCATTTATATCTAGTTTTAGTTGCCATAAAAGAAAGTGTGTGCTTTCAAATCCATGATTCTTTCACCATCGTGCTTGCCTTGTACTCGTCTTCGAGGATACATGGTCTCTCTGTCACGTTCGAATTCTCAACCTCGGCACATGTTTTAAATCTTTGTTCATACAAAAAACCATGAGTTTATATTTTAATTTGCCCGTGTGTAAAAATATTGGATATGCTTCAAACGTAGCTTGCCGTCTAAAATATCTCTAACAAGATTGGTTAGGATAAAATAGACTCAACATATTCCTAGTAGAATTAGGAGTTATCTAATTCAAATAAGAAATAGGATTAGCAAAGATGTGCTAATACTATATATATCATTGTTGAGTTGTGACAATGATACAATAGAGAAACGAGAGCTTTTGAGCTTTTGGTGTTTAGTTTAGACGAGAGAGTGAGGAAACGACGCGTAGAGGCGCGTAGGGGTTTTGTACTTTGTAGTTCGTAGTTTTGTACGGTGGTGGGATGGCAAAATAGTAAAATGGAGAGGAATGTGAAGGGCAAAAGAGGGAAAGAGAGAGAACGCGTTAGCGTCACATCACAATACGTAAGAAAAATCCAGGGATTAAGGCCGTTCGTGGAAACCCCCAATCTCCTCTCACTCTCTGACACATGTCTTTTTCCTTTTTTATTTAATTTCTTTAGCCTAATATTGAAAAGAAATGTTTAGATATGGATACAAAATTGTGACTTGCATGGAAATTTTTTTTTTGGTGTCTTGGGCAAAAAAAGGTGAGGAAACAGACTATAAATAGTGAAACGAATCCTTTATTAACCTTTTTCTTTTTGCTTTTTTTTTTTCCTTTTTGGCGTTATTAAAAGAAGGAAGAAAGAAGAAGTAAAAGGATTAGAAAAAAAAAGAAGGAAGAAGAGGATGAGATGGAAAAGCATGAATTGTCGTCCCCTTTCTAGAGATGCCATCTCCGACTCCTTCCTATATCACTGAGTCTGCATTTATTTAGGAACAAGAACAATTCCTTCTGACAAACTTGAAATACACAGAGGTCTTGTGAAATACCTACGTGACATGTTCCATTAAAGGAAACTTCTTAATTGTCTCCCCTCTCTTTCCCTCTAGTTTTCAACTCTACTTTGAAATTTCTAAGACGCATATTGCAAAGCCCTTGTTTATTTATTTATCTTATACTATTTCTGGATGAACACGACTACTGTATTCATTCAGGAGTCCAGTACCCTTTTTGGTCTTAAAAAAAAAAGACTCAAGCCAAAAACAAATGTAAATGAGTGGTATAAAAGCAACTTCGGTGAAACCACAATTATTCAGAAAGAGAAAAAAAAGGCTTACGTAGGAGTAGGTTACGTAGTAATCATGTAGCCCCACCAGGCCACCACACACGGTTACTCTCTTTGCTTTCTTCTTTATTACCAGCCCCATTAATTAATTACTACTCATATATCAAAGTGTTTATTCTTTTGATGCTGGTTCGATTAGTAGAACGGATAGAATTTTCATGATTAGTTTTGTTCGTCATCGATTTTCATTCATTGATTATTGGAAAGTTCAGAAACATAGGTTATAAACTGATGTGTTATCAGCTCTTAAGATATATTCTGATGGTTTTTTTTCGGGCTCTTAAGAAATGCTGAACAGAAGCGGTTGTTGATGATGTTTATAGCAAAATCCAGGTTTGTTTCTGAAGATCTGGGCTTTGAAAAGGATATATAGAGAGTTCTGGGTTTTATGAGTTAGAACATCAAAGTAGTTAAAATGGCGGCAAGAGTAGAAGCAGCAACAATGGGTGGTGTTGAGATT
>OVAY01000305.1:0-68790 GCA_900406395.1 Kernera saxatilis | reverse complement strand
TGGTGGAATCCAACGGCGGCGACATGGTGGTGCGGCGGATGAATCTGATGACGATGATGGATCTGAGGATTGTAGTTGTTGTTATGATGATAGTACGGAACTGGTGGTGGTGGTGGACCAGGGCAGGCGTTTGCGACGCGCCTCTCCATCTTAACAACCCTAACTCAGACTCGATTAATCAAACTCGTCTCAGATTCTGTAATCGGCTAATTTCTCCGGCGCCGGTAGAGAAAGATGAGTTTCGATTTGGTTCGGTTAAATAAAATCTGACTACTGAAACGACGACGTTCTCTTCTTCCTTCTTCGTCAGCTAGATGATTAATGATAAGCAACCCTCTCATTCAAATAGAGGCACTCGAGTTTTAAAATGACTGCTATTTACAAGCAATTTTTATTATTATTATTTGATACCGTTTAGTGTTTTTGTTTCGTTTGCTTTGCAGTTTGCTACAGTAGATAATTAAAAATATTGTGTTCAAATTATTTGATACAACAAACAAATTTTATCGAAACAAAACAGTAAAGTAACAAATAATTTATTCTCGCTCGCAATCTAACGGCACGGAAGAAAGAGGAGTAAACGAAGGATGAAGCTTGGGCCATTGGATTTGAGAAGGTGCCAGGTGGACTATTCTAGTGAATGGGGTCCACAACCAGACAAAACTAAAATTTAATCTTTAATTTTTAATTAGGGGTTGGTATTGAATCCATGAATTTAATTGAACCTGAAAGAATTCATTTGCAGAAATTTTTCAAATATTTTAAAAGATTTGATAGATTTATTCAGGAATTTAATGTATTTATCTATAATTCTAATATTTATATTTTTTAATTTTTAAGAGAATCTAATAGAATTTAATAAGAGACTAATTCTTGTAAATTCCATTAACTTTTGAATTGATTAAGATATTTTCTCCAAACAAAAAAAAGACATTTTCTCTTAACAAGAGTCTCAAACAGTTGTTTGATTAGAAAAACAAAATATTTGACTAAAATATGTCTCTCTTCAAGCAGAAAAGACGGTTCCAGGAATGAAGCAAGATTGTTAGTACTTCAAGAGTATACACAATCTAAAGAGAAGTTTTTGATTCATAACCATTTTACATAGCAGTTAATTCCTTCCCCCTCTTCTTCCCCTCCTCTTCCTCCCCTTACTGCTCCGGCATTGAGCAAATCCCACCAGAAGAGTCTATCGTTGACAACTATACCAACAAGTCTTGCCGTTGTTGGAGTTAGAAGAACCAAAGTGACATTAATGTTCATATTCTGAAAACGTTCCACCCACACAACAAAACCACCGTCATTTGTTATGAGTCCTATGTGGTCTCCGGCATGTCCAAAGTTGAAAAACCATTCATACATCAAAGCCCTGATCATGTTATCTGCTGCTTGAGAAACCCCTGTTTATTTTCAAATAAAAAAAGGAATTAGTAGTTTACACTCTTAACTGTTATTTTTTATTAAAGAAAGTTCTTACAGTTTACGGGAGCTTCACGATATTGAACGTCGTCAAGGGCTTCTAGCTTGTAAATGTAAATTACCCTCTTCTTCCCCCTCTTCTTCCCCTCTAATCTGTGGTTTACATATAAATTATGCAGCTTCATTGATGCATCATTACCCATGTGAATCAGAACGACATTAATCTCGTTGTTTAGAAACTTTGCCACATGATAAGCATATCCACCGCCGTTCATTATCAATCCTAAGTTGGCTTCGAGATGTCCAAAATTTTGACCCCACGCTAACATTAGTTGTTCTATCATATCATGAGCGGCTTGGAGACCCCTTTCAAACAACACAACACAATTAGTTACCAAACTATTTTTCTAAATTTTTATGGTACCACAAAAGTACTTACAGTGACGTGGTGCTTCCGCGCATTCAACAATGAACGCTTGGGACAATTTGAATCTTCTGGCGAATAGAATGTTGTGATAGCTAAAAATCTTGACAATCATGAGAAAAATGACATTTATATCAAAGTAATATTTATTGGTTTCTTAAAAATGTAAAAAATAATATTTGGTTTCACATTCATTTGTTTTTCTTGTGATGTGTGTAGTGTTAACTAAGAATTCAGTCATCTTGTAGTGTTTCTTTTTTTTTCTAATGTATTTGGACTTTTGTTCTAGGCTGCTGGATAATCTAAACAAGACCATATTTATTGTGATATTCTAGATTTTGTGTCAATCTCGTACAAAAAATGTTTGTGACCAAATATTTATATATCGTAACAATACTAATTTCGTACAAGCCACGCATTCATTAGGACATCTATCATATCATCGGCCGCTTGATTTCTCCCTTTCAAATAACACAATTACTCTAGAGAGATTAAACTATTTTTCACGATTTTTTTCGTAACACAAAAATACTTACAATGATATGGTGCTTCCCGTTATTGGACTCCAAAGTTTCGTAGCTCTAGTTGGATAACTTGAGGAACATTGGGTGAATAGAAAGCAGTTACAACAACAATCGTTATAACTCCATCAAAACCCAAATTCTGAAGTGCCAAATATATATAATTCATACATCCAAATATCTATGTCTATAGCTTCGACTGGTGCGTAGAATTCACTTTAAAAAAAAACTGCCATATAGCCCATATCAGATCGGTGTATTGGCTTTACGTTGCCAATCTCTAACGATTTTTTAATATAACATAATTTTAATCGTCATCAACCACTATAATGTATTTTTAATATAAGAAAAATGAAAATTAATAAGAAAAAAAATCAACCATGTTTTGATTTAATTGGTAGACAAAAATATTAGTTTTGTTAAAAAAAAATGACAATAGATGTCACCGTAATGAAAAAGTGATATTTTGGATATTCTTGTTTTGACCACCAAATCTCAAATTGTATATATATTACATTGTCGTTGATATATACCACCAATAATAAAAGAGGGGAAGATTACTGAAAATGTTGAAAATTGAAAGACAACAACAATATATGACAGGGCATAATTGACAAAAGAATAAAAATATAGGGGCAGAAAGATAAATTCTAAGAAGCGGCACTGAGATGAAGCTGCACTAACGAAGAATAAACTCCGTCTTGGATATTGATCAAAGTCTCGTGCTTCCCTTTCTCAACGATGACTCCGTTCTTAACGACGGCGATTACGTCAGCGTTCTTAATCGTCGATAGCCGGTGAGCCACCACAATCGTGGTCCGGTTTACCATAACCCGGTCAAGCGCGTCCTGGACCACGCGCTCAGACTCGGCGTCGAGAGCACTCGTCGCTTCGTCAAGCAGCAATACCTTAGGATCCTTGACGATGGCTCTCGCTATGGCCACTCTTTGCTTTTGCCCGCCCGATAGCTGAATTCCTCTTTCTCCCACCATCGTGTCGTAACCCTAAACCAGTAAATTAACATCGGGTCATTTTTGATCCGACCCGAGAATCCAAATCCCATTGGAGTAAAAGAAACCCTAAAGCTTGAGTTTTTATTTTATTTTGTACCTGTTGCAGACCACTTATGAATCCATGAGCGTTTGATAGTTCAGCTGCAGATACGATTTCGGATTCACTCGCGTCTCCTCCTTTTCCGTATGCAATGTTGGCTCTGATTGTTTCGTTAAACAAGATCGGTTCTTGGCTCACAAGTCCCGTTTGTTGTCTCAGCCATTTTAGTCGCAGTGTCTTGATCTCTACACCATCAAGAGTGATCTCACCTGAATCTGGGTCGTAAAATCTCTGTAGCAAAGCGATCACCGTTGATTTCCCGCTCCCGCTTTCTCCGACCAAAGCAACTGTCTGAAAAATGCAAAAAAAAAAAGAGAACAGAGATTTTCTCAGTAGGTTCTACCTTTTTTTATTTTTAAATCAAAGGATGCAGAGTTTTAGAATCCTAACCTTTCCAGCTCGAATACTTAGACAAAGATCTTGGAAGATGTGAACATCTGGTCTTGCTGGGTATCTGAAACTAACATGACGAAGCTCAATGTCTCCTTTAACATTATCCAACACTCTTCCAGATTCCACACTTGGGTCAATCTTCGATTCCCTGTCCACAATCGCGAAAATCGAAGCAGCAGCTATATCAGCTTTGCTGGAATCAGGAGATAATGAACTCGATTGAGAAATCGCCATGGCCGCCATTGTCAAAGCAAAGAACACCTGCATTGTAAACATCACAAGAATCAAGAAAGCCATAAAAGAACATAAATCATCATCAAATTGTTGTGCTTTGTTTTTATATATATATATACCTTGAAAACAGCGTCGAAGGTTGTTTTTCCATCATCGACAAGCCGTGCGCCCACATAGAAACTGGTAGCGTAAGAAGCGAAGAGAACGAAGAAAGAAAACCCGAATCCAATACCACTAACAATCCCTTGACGAATCCCTGTCTTCATAGGACCTTCACATTTCTTTGTGTACATGTTCATCACTTTGTCTTCTGCGCAGAACGAAGCCACGGTTCTGATGCTCCCAACCGCGTCATTCGCCACCTGGCTAGCTTCCCCGTACATTTTCTGCCAATGGATTACACAATTCTCATTCGAATGATTGCAGCAGAGAGAGAGAGAGAGAGCTTAAACGATTGCAATTGTATATGTATGAAAGGAAACTACTTTACCTTTGCATCTGCGCTGAAACCTTTCATGAACTTCATGTATAGATATCCATTGAGCGCAATAAGCGGAAGCATCGCGAGGACGACGAAAGCTAACTGCCAACAAGCCAAGAACGCAATGATCAGACCAGCCAATATAGAGGACAGATTCTGAACCATCTGAGCCAAAGCATCTCCCACTAGACCACGGATCGCGGCTGCATCTGCTGATAGCCTTGCTCCTATGGTTCCACTCGAATTCTCTGGCTCATCGAACCATCCAACTTCCATGTGAACCACTTTCTCAAAACACATACTTCTTATCCTCTGCACCAGTTTACATCCAGCTATGGCGAAGAAGAAGGTTTGCGCTGGGTACGCGATGATGGATGCGAAACCAAGAACCATGAAGATAATTGCCCAGAAGCTCGTATCTTCTTTTAGCTCTTTAGGCGGTTTGAAAAACGCTTTGATTACGCTTGCGATTAGTATTCCGAATAAAGGAAGAATAACTCCGTTTGCTGCTGCGGCTATTGTTCCGAGCATCAGAACAGGAATCTCTGGTTTGTTCAGAGCAGCGATTCTGCGAATAGAGACTTTCTTTGGTTCGGTTTTCGGTTGTGTAGTAGCCTCTTCTTGATCTTGAGCGACGTCGTTTCCATCGATTCCTGCTGGAAAACCAAACATATTGAAAGAATGGCGGCTGCTGTTTCCTCTGGATGATCCTCCTTTGCTTAGAGACCGGCCTAGAGACGATTTTCTCAAACTAGATTGTTTGAATGATTCAATTGATGACATCTTTTGCTCATCCGCTGGATTCTCTTCCGATTTCTTCTCTTCTTGTAGACGTATGAGCTGAGAATAAGCTCCTTCCGGGTCCTTGAGTAGTTCCGTGTGAGAACCTGTTCATCGAATTGGCCAAAATCAAATAAAAATGAAACCGCATATATGCAAAAAGAGTGTACAAGAATGTTAGTTTAATTACCTTTCTCTACGATCTTTCCTTGGTGAATCACAGCAATCATATCCGCGTTTCTCACAGTGCTTAACCGATGAGCAACCACAACTGTTGTCCTGTTAACCATGATTCTATCAAGCGCTTCTTGGACCACTCTCTCAGATTCTGCATCAAGCGCGCTTGTAGCTTCGTCTAAAAGCAAGATTCTTGGATCTTTTAAAATCGCTCTAGCCACAGCGATTCTCTGTTTCTGTCCACCTGAAAGCTGAGTACCGTGTTCTCCAACCATTGTATCTAAACCCTGAGGAAGCTTATCCACGAATTTAGACGCGTTTGCAAGCTCTGCAGCCGCTTTAATCTCTTCGATTGTCGCGTCTTCTTTACCATACGCGATGTTGTCCTTGATGCTTGAAGTGAACAAAACCGGTTCTTGACTCACAAGTCCAATCTTGCTTCTGATCCATTTCAGCTGAAACTCTTTTAGGTTAATGCCATCTATGAGAATTTCACCGGCTTGAGGATCATAAAACCTCTCCATCAGACTCACAACAGTGGATTTCCCGCTCCCGCTCTGTCCAACTAGAGCCACGGTTGAACCACTCGTGATACAGAGCGAAAACCCGCTGAATATTTGCTCATCGGGTCTTGCCGGGTAAGTAAAGTAGACATCTTTAAGCTCAATATCTCCCTTAATGTCCTCCAACACTTTACCATTTGTGCTATAAGAATCTATGTCAGGCCTTCTCTCTATTGTCTCAAACATTTTGTAAGCAGCTGCTTGTCCAGCTGCAAACGCGCTTAAACAAGGCGATGCTTGACCTAACGACCTAAGAAACGAAAGAACAAAATCTCAAATTACGTTTCAGGGAAGTTAACAGAGAAAAAGACATTGCTGATGAAAGGTCCTTACATGGATCCAGTTAAAACAGCGATGATGATATTGAGAACTTGTCCTCCTGTGTACCCTTTATCCAGAATCAACTTCCCTCCATACCAAACCGCTAAAGCGTAGCTACAAAAGATTACAAGAAAGAGCGTTCCAAGTCCCAATCCAGTTGAACCACCTTCAATGACTCCTGCTTTATAAGCAGTGACAAGATGTTTATTGTAATTGCTTATCGCCTGTTTCTCTCCTGTAAACGAAGCAACCTGAAAATAGAAGAAACGTCTCAGTGATTTTGTCTACGTGTTTTCTTGTTTTTTTCGGCTAAGCAAATGCGTATAAAGTAAGCCTAATTAATTACCGTTCTTATAGAACCGATTGTTTGCTCAACTACGATCGCAGCTTTCGCATAAGCGGTTTGTCCACGAGAAGATGTTTTAGCAAGGACGATAGCGAGACCCGCACCCGCCATTACAAGAAGAGGGATTGAGGATAACATGACTAACGTTAGAAGCCATCCTCTTATGAAAGCTATCACAAAGCCTCCAACAAATGTTGATAGAAGTTGTATAGCTTTCCCCACCTGCAAAACGAATCAAAATCTATTTGCCATTTTGGGAAATAAAGCAAAAATGTTTTTGTTTGATTCTGTGTACCTTCTCTCCCATGGCGTCTTGGATTAGCACAGTGTCACCGGACATTCTTCCAACAACTTCTCCGGTATTTGTATCGACATCGAAAAAGGCGATATCTTGTCTTAATATTGTCTTTAGATACATACTCCTTATTCTTGCTGCTTGTCTCTCTCCAGAAATCATCCAACCAGCCAACTCTGAGCATTCATAGACATCAAGAACGTTAAAACTCTTTGTTTTTTTGGTTAAGATCTTTTTACAAAGTTTAAATCTTTGGCAGATTCAACAACTTACGGAGAAAAGCAGCTGCGAAAGTACCGATTCCAAGCCATACAAACTTCAGAGCGACCTGTGAGTGAGTTAAGAAACTATTATCAGCAAAAGTCAAATCTTGAAATCGATCCCAGTTAAGACATAAAAGATCATTTGATTTTACTTTGGAGACTTTGTCGGAAACATTTGAATTGGTCTGATTCTGTCCAAAAGCATCAATCAGATCTCCGAATAAGATGGTCATAATGGGGAAGCCGAGACCGTTCCCAATAGATCCAAGCGTTCCGAGGATCATCAAGAGGAAATCATAGGAATCTGCAAAAGCAAAGAGCTTATAAAACGGCACCGTTTTGGTTTTCTCATGGTCTTCTTTGTTCTTTTCTGTTTTCTTCGCTTCTTTGTCTTGTGCTTCTTCTTCACTGCTTCTTTTGGTCTCAGAAACCTTTTCTACTATATTTGAATCTCCGTTTAAGCCGCTCTCTGAAGCCATTAGGTTTTCACAGATACCTTATGTTCCTATAAGCATGAAAAACAGCAGAAGAGAGAGATAATAATTAAGTTTATAAATCTATGAGTTGAGTTTTGTCGAGAGAGTATCTAAATAGGGAACATAAAGGTTAGACCAAGTAGGAAAAAAAAACATATATGAAACAAAAAAAAAAAAAGACTTTTCACAATCAAAAGTTTCCTTCTTGATTCAAGATCAGTCTTCACCAACCATGAAAACACCCTAAAGATCTGCTTCTCTTTTTTCTGTTTTCTTTTCTAAATCCTTTTTTTTTCCAAGAATATATGAGAAAATGAGAAATCAACAACAAGGCATCACAACCTCTCGGGTCCAGACAAAATCCAGAACCATAAAGTACAGAGTTTCAGTGGAAAGATAAAGCAGAGAATATATATTGTATGTATGTATGTAATATATGTACCTGGCTGGAACAGGAACAAGAACAAGAAGGATGCTGAAAAGTGAAAAGGGGTTTAGCGACTTCTTGGTGTCTGCCGTATAAGGAGTTGAAAAATGTGCAGAGATCTCTCTGCTTATTATATTTTTTTTTATATATAATTGTAAGTGAAGTTTGTAAAGACAAATGTGAGTTTATATATGCTCTGTTTATTTCTTGACGAACAAGCCGTGACTTGCTCAATAGAAAGAGAAAAGATGTCAAACAAATAATAATTAAAATTCATGGAAATTAATAAATTTGGTCTTATATACTCTCTCTTTTTGTTTTTTTTTAACTCAAAAGAATTCGTAAGATATATTTTCATGTATTAATTTTAAATTATTTTCTCTGCCCCTTCTTGTCTCATAATGCTGACCAAATGATTAATTATACTCAAAAAAACGAAATGATCATAACAAGTAGCAATCTAGCTGTTTTGTTCAACTACAACTCTTATTATTTTAATATAAAGTTTTAAACTTTTTTTTTTTTTTATAACTCAGGATAAATCCCAAACCTATGGAGGGAACTAAACTAATCTCTAGAAGAGGTGCAATCCACGGATAGACCTTCTCTCCGGATATGCAAATGGGCCTGAAAGCATAAGCCCATATCCGTGTGGATGTCCAGGAACAATGTGTTGTAGTTTCACGCAGCAGGTGGATCGAATCTGAAACGTGTTGGTATTCCAGGTCCGTTCCCTTACCACCTGACTACAACTCTTTTGATATGGCAAGAGCGGTTGATATTTAAAAATCCGGTGTTAGTACTCTTTAATTTATTTTAAGACTGATCTCTGATAGCTAATTAGCCGCCTGCATATGTCCTAATTCATTTTTTAATAAAAAAAAAAATCGAATTTAGTATTTATTTGTTTGGCTGTGCATATATGTACGATTACTAGTAGGAACTAGAGTGAAGAGAATTACAAGTTTCAGTTATAACATTTTAGTTTTAATCTCTCACCAGCTATGTATTACAAAAGTTTATAAAAAAATTAAAACAGAATACCACAAATAAATCAGATGATGAAATTGTAATTTTCTTCCACCGGTTTAGTTGACTTTCTCGTTCGCATTAGTTGTGACTATACGACAAGTGCAAAATCCATTTTCTTAGTTGTAAATTTTTGTAATCATAATTGCGTTTTGACAACGGATGTAAAGCATATTTGCGTTTTGTAATCATAATTGCGTTTTGACAACGGATCACATAATTATGCATTATATACTATCTTGTGTTAGAAAATGAAATCGAATCCCCAAAATCTAGATGTCGGAAATTACACTGCAGTTAAGCTAAAACATTATAAAATTATCGATCAAAACGAAATAAATAAAGTCAAAATTACAGAAAGAAAAATTATTTATTCCAAGGAGGGAGGGAGGAATTGTCTGCCATTACTTTCTTCTGCGCATTTTCAGAAACAATGAATCTGATTCTTATCTATCTAACTAATTACGAGCCTGACGTCATTCCTGACATAAATGCTCTTTCTATTTATCCCTTGCCCACGTCTATTTATCAAATATTTTTATGAAAAACAACAACAAAAATTACTACTTGCAGTATTATTACAAACATTGAGGCAACAACAGTGACTACACCATTATGACGTTCTGATTCGATTTCTATTTTTTCTTTTAAATATTCGTTATTTTATATTTACTTTTCAATATATTAGTTATAGAATGATACTCTGTATTTGGTGTCGAAAAAAAAGAGAATGATACTCTGTATTGTATTGGCTTGTAATCGTACTGTTGTGGTCGCACAATCTGGATTGTAGACAAAATAATCTGATATTTAAATGCCTAAACATTTATGTTTTTTTGTACTAAAACGGAATATAAAATCTGAAATTTGTTTTTTGTAATAAATATGCATTATACAATATACATCATTTATACCTAAACATCATCTATTTCTGTTTGAAAGGAAGGGAGATTATTACAGAGATCAGATTATCAGAGACATACAGAAGTAATTATATTCTTGATCATCTTTATCGCAGTGCAACTAGAAATTGACATTTTTTTCCGTAGGCGTTGACCTTTTCCCGGGAAAAAAGAAAACCATTTATAGCCATTCAATTCCCACTAAACGTTTGGAGAATCGTGAGACGTGTCAGATCTAAATTTCCGAGGTAATCACAATCAAATCTTGACCGGGCCCGAAATTCCGAATACATGCCCTAACGGAGCTACTAGCCCATGGGCCTAATGACCTAAAATAATGCACAAATGAGACAAACTTTATTTTGTTTGGGCTCTCTAGAGTGCAATCAACAATGGTATGATTGCATTCACAAAACCGGTTATTTCCGGCTCAATCGATTCAGGAATTCACCTTGGTTTAACCATCCTATAGTCCTTATTAGGTGAGCAGCATCACGCCTGTGTATTGTTATATCTAAACATTTGAATTAAATCCTCCCAGAACACAATGCATTTTTAATAGGTACATTTATGAATTCCTTCAAAGACATTTTATATCCATCGTTTTAATCTGGATCAAGAAGAGCAAGTCATGGTTTAATCCTAATTTATCGCCACTAAGATAACAAAGAAGACTAACAGCTTCTTTGACTTTTGAGAGCATTTAATAAATCATTCACCAACTGCCACTACAGTCCACCGAAAAAAGCTCTTACTCATAAAACCTGCAAAAGGAAACTAAATGCAGAAACAGAGGAAAAAAAACAAATGAAGCAATTGGCTCCAATCCTCACTGTAATAAACTTGCTTCACCTGGTTCATGGCGGCGAGGGATCGCCTGTATCGGCGGTTGGAGATCCCGGGATGAAGAGAGATGGTCTAAGAGTGGCGTTTGAAGCTTGGAACTTCTGCAATGAGGTTGGCGTCGAAGCTCCTCGCATGGGTAGTCCTAGAGCTGCCGATTGCTTCGATGTTTCCTCTAAATGTAACAAAGCACACAGAAAATACAAATCAAACAACACAAGTAAGCTTTCTTCTTCTTCCTCCTCTGTTTCCTCTGTTTTTTAAACTAAAACTTTCGAGCAGGTGGTTATTCCTTGGTGCACAAGGTATCAGACTCGGATAACAAGCTAGGGATAGGAAAGCGTAAATCAGGAATCATACCAGAATCAGCATTACAAAATCCTGACCTTTACGGAGTCGAGAAAGAACTCTATCTAGGTTCTCTCTGTCAAGTCTCAGACAAACCAAACCCATGGAGTTTCTGGATGGTAATGCTCAAAAACGGAAACTATGATACAAAATCAGGTCTTTGTCCTGAAAACGGTCAAAAGATCCCACCTTTCAACCAACCCGGGAAATTCCCCTGTTTCAACACCGGCTGTATGAACCAACCGGTACTGAATCACGGTAAGACCGAGCTTCTGAGAGATGGTCACACCATGAGGGGATGGTTTAATGGTACATACGATCTAGAGGCAGATTTAGAAAATGGGTTTGATGGGATAAGTTATTACGAGGTTGTGTGGGAGAAGAGAGTTGGTGTTGGTGGTTGGGTGTTTAAACATAAGCTTAAGACTTCACCAAAGTATCCATGGCTTATGCTTTACCTTAGAGCTGATGCAACTAAAGGGTTCTCTGGTGGATACCATTATGACACCAGAGGAATGCTCAAAACAGTAAGAAGCACTAACATTTTTCTTGTCTAAAAGTAATCATTTATTTCTCAAAAAGAATTTGAAATTTTGTGTTCAATTTTGATGAAATGTGTTTTGTTTTTAGCTTCCAGAGTCGCCAAACTTCAAAGTAAGACTAACCATAGACATAAAACAAGGAGGAGGACCCAAGAGTCAATTCTATCTTCTCGACATAGGAAGCTGCTGGAAAAACAACGGCGAGCCTTGCGACGGAGACGTAACCACCGACGTCACTCGGTACTCGGAGATGATCATAAACCCAAAAACCTCACTTTGGTGCAACCCAAAGACTCTCTACAATTGTCCACCCTACCACACGTTTCGAAACGGCACGAGAGTCCACCGTACGGACAGTCGGAGATTCCCTTACGAGGCTTACCACGTGTACTGTGCGCCGGGAAACGCCGAGCATCTCGAGCTTCCGGTGGGGACTTGTGATGCTTTTAGTAACCCACAAGCTCAGGAGATTCTTCAGCTTTTGCCGCACCCGGTTTGGGGAGAATATGGGTATCCGACCCGGATGGGTGATGGTTGGGTGGGTGACCCGAGAACTTGGGAGCTTGATGTTGGTGCTTTGTCTAACAGGCTTTACTTCTACCAGGTCATTGATTGATTGAATTGAACCGTTTTTTGTTTTGTTTTTGGTTTCTTCCGATTTTTCCGGTTAGGGTATTGATTTTGGTTATGTCGTAGAATCCCGGTACGAGGCCGGCGAGGAGGATATGGACATCGGTGGATGTTGGTACGGAGATTTATAAAGATGAAGCAATTGCAGAATGGCATCTTTCTGATTTCGATCTTCTTATTACTTAATTTCACTTCCCTGAAGCTCACTTGTTCAATTTTATTTTTATTTTCATGTTTTTGTTTCTTAAACTGAAACCAGGAAACAAAAGAGAATATTCTGCAGATGATGATAGTTAGGGCATTTTTTAAACGAAATCGAACCAATTTTTTTATAGGGATATTATTTTTATTTTTGAAACTAAACAGTTCTAAAGCGAAACCAGTATAAACAGATCCAACCGTACAAAAAAAAAAAAAATGAAATTCAATAAATAAAATAAATTCTGATGTATAGAGGTTGTGTAGTAGCGGGTGTACCAGAAAGAGAGCAATGTACTAATTTAACTATGAATCAGGAAAAAGTGTACTTGCGATGTGCTTGGGTCCTACCACGTGGCAGCTTAATTATTCTCAACCCTCCGATCTATCAATGTCCAAACACTCAAAAGTCGTACAAAGTACAACCCTCCAGCTAACCTAGAGGGTTAGCAATACAAGAAAATTAATGATTGTACGCTTTTTAGCAAGATCGCAGTACAAGACTTTGCGAAACATGGAGTACATATATTTCTGGTGAATTCTCGTGTAGTACAGAAACACGACTCCCCAAAATCTATTTAAAACCTTTGGAAAAACACAAACACAAACAATCTCAAGGAACTGGCCAGGTAAGCCTTTCTTTAATTGGTTATAGCAATGAACGAAGAAGAAGGCAAGTGGTGACGAGATAGACAGGGAACAAGCAGAGCATGGATTGAGTTTACTAAAACATCAAACGACTCTGTTTTGTCTCTTCCCATGCACTGCCTCTTCCCTGGCTCCCTCTTTCCCTCTACTCTTTTTCTCCTTCAATTTCACCACAACTTTCTTTTTCTACTGCTAACGCTTGTGACAGCTGATGAACTTAAAGACAAGCCAAGGGTTTTGGGGTTTGGTCTACATGTGTCGTCATGAAGTGGAGCTGAAAGAAGCAATGGCGTCCATTTCTTGGCGCAAGAGAAGGGCATCAATGAAGGAGTCCAGATTCTCTCCCTGCATCATATCTTCAATGGCATGGTGAGTGATTCCCACACGATGGTCCGTCACTCTCCCTTGTGGAAAATTGTATGTACGGATACGTCCGGATCGGTCTCCACTGCCAATCTGTTAATGGGAATACATATAGAAAGGAAATTAATGTAAATGTAACCGTAAACATTAAAGAAACAAAAAAAAAAAACAGATTGTTAAAGTCATACGTACCTGTTCTGACCGTAGCTTTGATCGACTGTTCTGTAGTCTCAACCTTTCGATTTCATAGAGCTTTGCACAGAGTACTTTAAGTGCTTTGGCTTTGTTCTGTTAAAAAAAAAAAAAAGTGAAAATTTTCAGTTAGATGTGGAAGTTTGAGGGAGTGAAGGGTAGTGGTTAGAGTGTTTAACTACCATATGTTGTGATCTTTCGTCTTGGATTGAGACCATCATCCCTGTTGGAAGATGGATTATCCGGACTGCGCTGTTTGTTGTGTTGGCATGTTGACCACCGGAGCCACCTGACCTGTAAGTGTCAATCCTCAAATCTTCATTCCTTAGCTGAACATCGACCTGTAAAGACAGATGATCAGAGTATGTAAGTTCTTAAGATAAGTCGATAAGCAAGATGAGCAAAGAAAATGCAAATTTGTAAGATAAAATTGAGAAGAGGTGTTAGAAATAAGACAGAGAAACTTCGTTACCTCAGTAGCCTGGGGAAGGATGGCAACAGATACAGCGCTGGTGTGAATACGTCCAGATTTCTCTGTGATAGGAATACGCTGTGGAAAGATTTTTAAGTGTTAAAAACTCGAGAACATTATATGAAAACGTATGAAGAGTAAAAAAAATCAGAGTGTGATTCATATATAACCATACCTGAACCCTGTGAATTCCACTCTCAAACTTAAGTTTTCCGTAGACACTGGCTCCACAAATTGCAGCACTGGCTTCCTGGCAATTACATGTAATATTTTAGCTGCACTAAACAGAGTAATAGAGGAATACTAATATTCACAGAAGGAAAAAAAAAAACTTACTTTATATCCTTTCATATCCGACTCGGTGATGTCTACAATTTCAAACTTCCAACCTTTCTTCTGTGAATACCTTTCGTACCTATCAATATTCCAAAACCAGAAAAAGAAAAATTAAAGTTCAAGTACGAAGAAGGGCACTAGCTTCTACTTGCAGTATATGGATGAACTTACATTCTGAATATGTCCATGGCAAACAAAGAAGCCTCTTCTCCACCAGTACCTAACCAAGATATTCAAATGTCAAAAAAGAAAAAACTGCAGACAGCTTTTTGAAATTCATGGGGTGTTGAAGAACCAACAGTTCATAAGTCTACCTGCTCTCACCTCCAAAATGCAATCCCTCTCATCAGCTTCATCTTTAGGAAGCAAAGACTTAAGCAGCAACGTCTGTAGTCTTTTTTCTTCTTCCAGTGCCTCATCTAATTCACTTACAGCCATATCAAGCATGTCCTTATCATCCGAGCTCTCTGACACCAGAGATTTCAGCCCATCAATCTCCTGCGGAAAGGAGTTAAACCTTGTATAAGATGACCTTTTGAATATAGACAGAATTAGAGACTGTAGTCACAAACAAGGAGGAAATATCACTACCTTCTGTTTAGCCCTCAAATCATTGATCAGCTCCATTGACTCTCTGAGCTTCCGAAGTTCCTTATTAGCTCTTGAAAACTCTTCTTGTGAGTACTCAGGCTGTCTTCAATCAACAGAAGACAGTTTATTGAACATGTCAAAATCAACTAGGAAAGGGAAAGAGCTTAATACAACAATGAGGTTGTGACATGGATTTGAAAAAACATACCAAAATCTTTGGATTACCTGGTTTATAAGCCTCTGAAGAACAGCATTTCGGTGCTCTATGGCCGCTAGTCTCTGATCCATTATCTTAATAAGATCTGGAGACAACTGAGGCTCCATTTCTGCCATTATAGAGCCCATTTCAATCTATACCAAACTGATAATTCTGACCATAGCAATCGAGATTTTTTTCCTAGTTTTAAGTCGAATATTGATACAGTTTTAAGAAACTGAGGATATTAGCTTTTTGAGGAGATAAACAAACATACCGGTGGAGTACAGACGAACAATCTTCGACGAGAGAAACGATCGTATGCTACGATCAATTGGATGCGTAACTTTCGAGCAAGATCGAATCAGATTACTCAAAAAAATTGCCCGAAACATCACCCTCATGTTTTTTTAGCAGAAATCGTCGGTTTATCTTTGGAATCTGTCTGATTATTTTGCAGACGGAATGGTGAAGATGAAAGAATTTTTGCCGGAGCTCGTGACGGCGGTGGTTTCTTTCGTCGCCGTCGAGAAAAGATGAAATGAAAATCATCACGGAAAGACGAGGGTTTCGGCAAATCTGCAATTCCAAATCTTACTAAGGGTAATTTTGTCATTTCCTTCCTGGAGTCTCTCACCCAAATATTGGGGCCTTCTATTTTGTTTCCCTTAATACATAAATTAAGGGAAATTAGATAATATATATGTAGGTCCATAATTTTAAATATACAAAAAAAAAAATATATTAGAAAATTATATATAGTTATAAGAAAAAAATTATTACACATAGGTACAACACAGTGGATAAATTTCATATTTGAAAATATAAAATAAAAATCAAACAACATAAATTTTAATTTTTTTCCTCATCTTTTGATACGTGAGACAAACAAAAAGCAAATATTACAACCTTCATCCCCGCGCATATAAACCCTATGGAAAAGGACGTTGTATTTTCACCTTTTACATGAACACGTACTAAGTCTTTTTTGTTTATAGTCCAAGCGTGACAGGCACATTAGCTTCTTGAATCCAGTTGATCGGACCTAACCAGTTAGCCACGGTGAAGCCATTGACCTCAGCTGCAGACTTGGCGATCTTAACCCAGTTAACTCTCCTGTTAGTGATAGCTCCTGGTCCACGATTGTTGTACTCAACGTACCTACATGTCTTGTGGAAGCTTTCTCCATCCCAGATTCTCCAACCTTCTGGTCTGATCAAATCTCCGATCTCTGTGTTGATAATCACGGTGGTCGAGTATTGCTTCCACGGCCTTCCCAAGTATGACTCAACGGTTAGCCTCTCTGCCGCTAGTTTCTTGTCCGGAACGATGCGGCAGTTCTGGAGGACGATACCGATTTTCATGGCCAAACCCTTTTCGTTTCCGTCGGCCGTGACGGTGTTGAATTGTCCCTTGTTTCCTTTACGGACGACGATGAGTGAGTTTTGGATAACGGTTGCGGATTTGCCGAAGATGAAATCGACGGTTCCGGAGACGACGATGTTCCTGTAGAATTGACGACCGTTGTTGACGTATAATGTGTCTTGGTAACCGTCGAATCTGCAGTTGAAGATCACGGCACGGTCTCCGTTCACTCTGATTGCCACGGCTTGGTGTCCCATTGGACCGGCTGTGTTCTTGAATCCGATCCATTTCGCCATGAATCCTTCGGATTCGACCTCTATACGAATGCATAACATGTAATAAATGAGTTATATATGTATGTAGAGAAAGAGAGAGAAATACTTGAAATTAGGGTTTGGTGAGACGACTTACGGACTGTGCCACTAAGAGAAGTGGTGGTTCCAGGGCTGAGTTTAACACTTCTGTTGTAAGAAATAACGGTCTTTCTTGCACCATCTCCGAACAGGAAGATGTTGTTCTTCTTCTTAGGGATCACAACTTGCTCTCTGTAGATACCAGCCTTGATGTGGATGATGCATCGGCCTGGGTTTTTATCGGGACAAGCATTAACGGCTTGTTGAACCGACTTAAACTGTCCGCTTCCGTCCTTAGCCACCACAAAGGTTGCTCTGATTCTTGCACCGCCACCGCCGCCTCTTTGGCCACGTCCAGCATTAGCCATAAGCTTCCTGTCAGCACCAGAAACCCATGTTGGGACTCCGGTCTCATCAATGTCTTCAAGAAGACGACGAGCAGGACCATCTGGGTCGGCCACGGGAGATTCATCAACGACAGGAGGTGCTCCTGCTCCTTTGTCGGAAGGAGCGAAGATTCCGCCGGTCATGTTCTTGAAATCGTCGACTTTGAGGCTAAGCTTGGCCATCGCGCTGACGACAGTGTGGAAGATGTCAATAGCGTTGCTAGTGAGAATCTTGGAGCTTGCAATGCCTTCTCCAATCGTCTTTCTTAAATCTTCTTCTTCGATATCGTCAAGACAATCGGTTTGGTAATTGTAAACACCGGTTAACCATTGTTTAAGCTGGTCGATCTTGCTCCCAATCTGGTTAAGATCTTCACCCATTTCCTCAACAATGGTACTGAGATCCTCAAGCGCGTACATGAAAACTTTCTTGCAGTAATCAAGAACGGCTTTGTTGTTTGGCGAGATGCTCGAGCCCATGTTTCCTTCGGTTTTACCAGTGAAGTTTGATGATTTGGTTAATGCATCTTGAGTAGCGAGCATGAAGGCCTTGATCAGCTTGTTTGGGTCATCGCTCTTGACCGGCTCGAGAGTTTTGACACATGAGGCTTTGTCGGAAGTTGCCTGGCAAATTCCTTGAACAGCTTTCATCTGCGGAGACAGAGGAGTGTCGCCGTTTTTGTTAATGAAGGCAACGACTCCTATGGCTACTCCGACCACTAAGAGGATGGAGGCCACCGAGACAACAACTTTTCCAATCATCTTTTTTAGATTTTTATTTTTTTTATTTTAGTAATTTTGTTTTGTGTATTTTTGATTTTTTTTTCTCCCTCCGGTTTTATTTAGAGGTTAATCGGAGAGGGAGGGGCTTTATTAGAGAAAAGCCAAGTTGTTTAATGACTTGGGCCAGTGAATATTGTGATGAATTCGGAAGGTTTATATAGAAGCTTTTTGTTGTTTCTAAAATTAGGGACGTGCATGGATTTTGCATGGAGAGAGAGAGATTTACGGTCGACGAATGGCTGAGAATATTTGGTCAAAAATAGCTTCAATTAACTTACGAGAGACTATGTATGTAATTGCTTAGTTGTGAGGTTTAAAATTGGTCACCGCAAGATAAATATGGAGACGTCACCTGATTAGAAGGTGTGGTGGCTTGATTGACTACAAATAATAACTAATAAGTGCGGTAAGTGATATTCAGGGTCGGTCGATCCTATAATATCAGAAGCTCTATACGAAAAAAACCAAAACCGAAGGGCTACGATATGTATAAAACCAAAAATCCAGTTACATATAAAATAATAAGAAGAAATAGCTAAGAAAACTATTATCTTATTTTTGTAAATTAATGGAATTTTGAAAATATGGGACCCCATACAAATGTTTTTGACGTGTGTTCAAGACCGCCCTGGTGATATTCGCTATATTCGTTTCTTAATATGAATTCGAAAAATTAATGTTCGTAGAGCAAACGTGTGACTCAGGCACATCTAACATGTTGTGGTGACTCAACTATGTCAAGTCGGATCAGGCCAAAACTATGGGATTTTGAAGACAAAATTTTGAACGCCTTAAAAATATACAAATAAAACTAGTTATGTTAAGTCGGATCAGTTAACCGTTAAAGCATGCTTTCAATTGTATTTGATTAATTAATTGGTCTGCACATTCGGATGAATATACCAAATTATATATCTAAACAACTTTTTTTGTGATAACAAATGCGTTATGCATATTGCCACAAACTCTGTTTTCATGTGAAGACCAAATATATTGACATTGATTATCATACGGTAAAAAAATCAAATCAAGATTGATTTTCTGAAGATTCAATATGTTTCCAGCTCTAAAATGTTGATATCTTGATAAATGTGTCGCAACGGGGTCCGTATCAGTTATCACTCTTCTTGGTAGAATGTCTATGTCAAGCCTTTATCTCCCTAATGACCTTTTGATTTAAAAGCTTATGAGCTATGACGGTGTATTATTAGTGGTAGTTTGCTAGCTTGAAGTTTTTAGTTAAGTTGTTACAGTTATAGTTACACAATTAGGTGACTAATGTTGTGTGTATAAACAAAGCTACCGTAACGTCTGTGCGGTTTGGTTAATTAATTAATGAGACGCATTCTTTTTGCATTTATCTCTCTCCCTCGAGCTTAATGGTAATATAATATGTGATCCACAAAAGATTGAAATTTCTAAGTTGGTTATTAATTTTTTACTTTTTTTGTAAAATATCTTAAACTACATATTTTGCATACTAAAGAAAACTTAATAGAAAGAGTGTATCACTACAAGCAAAAAAAAACATAACTTTTTGCTAACACATAGATATGATATTAATTAGCGATGTTTTGAAGATAACTTTGTGTGTCACTAAATAATGACGGATTTGCGGTAATTAAAAATCCTCGGTTTTTGGCTATTTTTAATATAATGAATGTAACCATTCAAAATTTAGGTCATAATGTAGAATCAACGAAGAAGAAAATGAACCCAAATATGAATTAAAGTGAACATACATAAAATTAATTATTATTAGATAATAATCACATGTTTCCATATCCTTTCCAATCACGAGGTCCATACATGATTATAATCCATAACATATTAATTACAAACATACATCAAAAGGAACCTTTCTTTACAAGATTCCTACAATATCTGAAAAACCCAATCGATGCAAATTATTCATCACCATCGACGACGCCGTACATTTTTTTCTTTTTCTTTTTATATATATATATAATATAATATATATTAATAAATGAATCAATAGTAGTAAAACGACAAAGGTGGTGGAAGCAACGTATCGGTATCTTTCAGGTTGAGTTTTGTCTTAATATTGAAAGTGTTAAAGACTTTGCCCATTCCAGCGAACACATCCACTGACTCACCACTCATTCTTTTCCCAAGACCAATCCCTCCTTCAACCTCTTTCATCAACGCTTTGTCGTAAATGTCATCGAGACAAGTCGAATGGTAAGTGAAGATCGAAGTCATCTTCTTCTTACATGTGAAGTAATTCTCAGCCATGCTCGTTAGGTTTTTTCCTGCGGCTTTCCAGAAATCTGCAAAGTCATCCAAGGCGTTGTGTAGCTGTTTTTCGCAACCGGTGATGCAAGTTGTGGCAAAGGCGTTTCCTTTGTATTTGGGTTTGATTCCGGCGAGGAATTTTAAGCCCTTTTTAACGGAAGTTTCTGCCGCCGTCGCTAAGTAACGGACCAAAACGGCGGGATCATCGCTTGGGACGTTTCTTAAGGTTATGGTACAGAGACGTTTGTCTTGGACAACGCTGCAGATTCCTGCGACGGCTTTTTGGTGTTGTGGTGTAACGGCGTCACGTTTGGTTGGGACTGTGTATGCGGTTGCGGTTAGGGCGATGCAGAGAATGAGAAAGGCGAGCTTTATTGGAGTGTTCATTTTATTTTTTGTTTTTTTTGTTTTCTTGGACGTGGATTGGAAAGGAATAGATAGAAAACAGGAAGAAGAGAGGGCACGTATATATATAAATAGATGTTTATATAGTTTTGCTAAATTTGGATGTTTTTTGTTTTGGGATTTGACTATTTTCAAAGATAAATGGATGATAATGAGTGAATTGTGGCGTTTATAATCTGTGGACAAATGCTCCTGTCCTCTAACAGACACCAATTCAGCGACAGAGATACTCATTCTATCTTTCGTTAGGAAATTAGGTAGGTGAGATTATAAGAAATTTCTCTTAAAATTATATTTAAGAAATAACCGGAGTAACAAAAATGGTATTTCAACAGAAAACTTAACTAGAGGGTATTCAGTCATGGATTTTAAAAGATTTTACGGGGAAAGAGCAGTTGGGCAGTAAAACAAGAATCCAAATATGGGTAACGAATTTTATATTTGTAAAAAAAAAACAAAAACATAACGGAGATTTTCTATGCACATTAAGTTTGATTACTGTATATGGAAATCAAATTAAATTTCCCGGCAAGAAGAGAAATCAGAAATGGTGTGGCTAATGTAACCCTTCGCCTGGAGCTACGGCTCGAGCGTTCAACAAAGGTTGAAGAGCTTTGACAACAATACTCATATTCGGCCTAAAATCTGCTTCATATTGCACACACAACGCTGCAACCGCCGCTAACTGCGTTTCATCATCCAACACAAAACATAAGCAGAGATTCAAAGAGAATCACTTGAGGTTAAGAAATTTTGATATTTATGAAAAAGTTACAAGTCCAAAGACAGATTTGGTTATTGTTTTATATACCTTAGCAACAGCTTTTGGAGGGTAGTCGCCTCCAAGTCTTGCATCAACGCATTGTTTAACCTTGTCTTCGCTCAGTTTAGGTGTAGCCTGATGCATAGATAGCAGTTTCTATGGTCGATAATCACTCTATATGAAGATAAAGATGTGTAAGACTGAGAGAAATTAGTACCCATGTGACTAAACTTTGTTGGCCTCTGGGTAATCTATGATCAACTGGTTTTCGACCTGTAAGAAGTTCGAGTAAGACAACCCCGAAGCTGTACACATCACTCTTGGCATTTAATTGCCCGGTCATCGCATATCTGTTAAGACAAAAGAAGAGCATTTGAAACCTGAGACCTAACACTACACATTTTATCACAAGAAACTTACTCAGGGGCATGGTAACCGAAAGTTCCAAGAACACGGGTTGAATGAAGGCGAGCTGCCATATCAGGAGCTTGATTAGAGAGATCAAAGTCAGCAATCTTGGCAACATCATCATCAAAGAGTAGGACATTGCTGGATTTAATGTCACGGTGAATGATGTGAGGATTTGCTTTTTCATGCAGATACTCAAGCCCTCTTGCAGCTCCAACTGCAATTTTCACTCGTTGATACCACGACAATACAGGACCTGGCTGAGCTCCCTTCACACCTTTTCTTCCTGAGGAATCATAAGATGTTAAAGTAAAGTAATGCCCACAAATATATCTATAAGCGTGCGTGGACTAGATGTTTTTCAACACTGTACCATGAAGAATATCATGAAGAGATCCATTTTTGGCAAACTCATAGGCAAGTATCCGTGAATTCCCGTCAACACAGTAACCAAGCAGTTGAACAAAGTTATCATGCTTCAGCCTTGAAACCATGGATACCTGCAAGCAGTGCAAGTTTCCAAGTTTAAATACAAAGTCAGACAATTTTGACGTAATTCAGAAAACAATTGTAGTTACTATATCCAGAAAACTACCAAACCTGGGCAAGGAATTCATTGTCAGGCTGTTTGTTAGAATCCAACTTTTTAATCGCTGCAAGCTGATCGTTATTTAACACCCCGTAATATACTCTTCCATATGAGCCTTCACCGATGAGAGAATCCGATCCAAAATCATCGGTTGCTTCCTTCAGTTCAGTAACAGGGATAGTAGGTACTTCAATAGGCTGCACCTTCACAATTTGAGCCCCCTTTTGTGCAGTTTCAGAGGCGTGGTGCCTCCCATCATTTCCTGCATCAAAACTCCAATAAGGTGACTAATCCCACATGATATACACTAAACAAAACCTTAGTCCTATGATAAGGAGGGAAATTAAAAACACCAATTCTTCAAATACCTCCAAAGTGTTTGGCAGTGTTTTGGCCTCCATAATCAGCAGCTTTATGCATATCATCTTCCTCGCAACAGCCAAAGCAGCTCATTTCTATCTGCAAGAGCCCTGTAGCAGCGTGGATTTATAATCAAAATTGAAGTTCACCTTCAAAAGAAATAGCATGGAAACATAAAGGCACAAAACAATGTAAAACTCACAACTCGCCAGCTTATACCACAACTAAGCCCTAGCATCCTCTAGTAACGAACATGAAGTAAATCACAGATATGGCTACTACATTTACCAAATACGAAAAATCCAAATCTGACGTCAAGGCGAGAATGAATCAAACGTGAATTTCAACAATTCCGCGACGCACCGTCTCAAATCTACGAAGCGACATGGACACAATAATGACTCGGAGGAGAAGAAATTATGCATCGAAAAGAAAAATCACTTCCAACTCCAAAGCGAGAACAGAACAACAAAATTAATGAAGAAGGAAATCCAAATGATCTAAAAAAGCTCTTACCTCGATCCAAAGAGACGAATCAGTAGAGTGAAAATGGAATGTGATAAGTTCTGGAGATCTGAAAACGGCACGATAAGAGTGGCAATCAATCTTTGAGCGTACGAAATTATAGGGGAACAAAATTAAAAAACGCGGAAACTTATTAATTGTTAAAAAAAAAACATAAGTAAATAATTATTCGGCGGAGTAAAGCAGTGGATTATTGCTCTCCCAACTTTGACTGGATTCAACGTTGTCACTTGACAAACACCGTTGGATTATGTGACGAACCCAAAAGCCAACGACCAGATCTCCACGTCATTTTTATTTTATTATTATTATTTATTGAATGAAATTTGAAAAATAAGTCCGGAATTATCGTTTAAAAGTAACGGCGTGAATTCCGCCGTCGGCCGCCATTCAACGTTTTTTTCCGTTGGTAGTTGGGAGTATTTCGGGTGTTTCTATACTATGATTTAGATAAATGTCAAATTTTTGTTTTCTTTCAAAAAAAAAATAATGTGCTTTTTGTAACCAAAACTATTTGTTTCAAAAATAATGGTTGGAAAAAATAATTATTGATTATTTTCTTAACATCGATAAAATATATTATTAACTCTGATAAAGACGTCTCTTATGAAATAATCATTGCAACTATACATTTTATTAATCTTCAAAACAAAAAATCATACATTTAAAAATAAAATAAAAACACACTCTCAATACATTTTCCTTTTTAAGTTATTTAGTGCCGTCGTTTTTTAATATATGGGTTGCTAGGTTCCTAAAAACCATTAATTATAACTAACTATATACATATATAGTTACGTATCGTTTGATGATTCGGCGTTATGTATCGATATTGCGTTGTTTTCGTAAGAAACAACGAAAAAAATATAAATAAATGAAAAGTGGGGGGGGGTTTGGTGAGTTGTGGGTCGTATATATGAAGTCGTTATCGTTCCATGTGAACAAAATATGGGCATGTTCGAGAGGAATCATGGTGTCTTTTTGGCTGACAACATTATTTTAACATTAATCCATCTTTCTCGAACCATATGATTAGCCGTTTCAATTTTTCTTGGAGGAATTATTTGCCCAAACTCTGCCGCTGCGGTTGGTAGTACCTTTGGATTCATGATTGTGTATTTATTCGCCTCCTAATTCAATATAGTTTGATATTTTTGAAATGGCTTGATCAGTTAGAACGGAATGCATATCTCACATACCACCAATAATTATCAGCATCATGATTATTAAAAAAATGTGGAATAAATTATACTTTTAGGACGATCATGAAACTACATAATTAAAATGGAATTAGATCCGTTGAGATTCTAAAGCTACCAAGACGAGGAACATGGAAGAATATGATCCGACGTGGCGCATTGGATTCTCCGTTCTATTTCTTTCTCATGTGACTGGTCTCTTTTGTACTCTCACACTAACAAAATCCGATTTTTTTTATATATTCCACCTTAAACTATTAGAGGTCCATCATAACCAAGGATAAAAACAAAAAAACAAAACGAGATTAACAACAACAAACCAAATATAAATATATAAGTATTTATATTAATTTAAGTGGGTTAGTAAGTGGGCCTAATATGAGTGGGCCAATAAAGCCCAGACCATTATGACCACATGGAGACGGATGGTTGACCCATTCGGGTCACAGAAACATTTTTATTTTTTGTTTTGTTTGTTGAGTCAAACCGCGTTCACACACACCGACACTTTCTTTGTCAACTAGCGATTTCTACGGTTGTTCACTAGTCGCTGAAACACTCGATTTCTACCCCAACCCCCCCCAAAGAACTCGCAACTAACTTAACAAAGCTTATCGTACATCGCCCCACAGAGAACAGAAACTCTCGGTGTACAGATTCATTCCATGTTCCGCGAAGCAGGTGATTATTGACATCCATAAGTACACTGCTTCACATGGGAAAAGAAAAGAGGTAGACAAAAGTCACAAAAGAATTAATTGTATGTTTTTTATCTTATAGATATATTCATAATATTTTATCAGTGTAGAAGTGGTCCCACCACTATTTTGTTTTGTTTTGGTTTGTTTTTCCTAAAATAATTATTTTTTTTTTTCCTGTACTAATTTGGTTTCTCTCTCCTACCCTCTCACTCTTTCTCTCCCCTAACCTTTTGTACTACCCATAACCATTTACCATACATACTCTTCTCCATCACGCCACAAACGCAGATTCACATAATCATCATCTTCTTCTTCATCCTCTTCATCGCATCTCCATCACCAGTGGCTGTTCCAAGGTTTCGCCAGCTGTTGTAATCTGGAGTTACTTTTCTTTGTATTGATTAGTGTTGAACAGGTCAGTTTTCTCTTCTTGTTGTGGGGTTGAAGAGCTATTGAATTTAATTCTAGAGCTATTGAGAGGTTTCCAGGGGTCTTATATGGCGAAAGGTCTTTGATTTTTCGGTGTATTGGATTATGGGCATGTGTGTTGGGTTAATTGGAACCATGGATCTGTCACTGTGTTCATTTCTAGATTTCTGGGGAAGAATCAAGATTGATTCAGAAGAAGCCTGAGATTTTGTGTTTTTGTACCTTCCGATCTACACAGATCAATTGGGTTTTGTTGTATTTCTTATGTTAGTCTATTCCCTACCCTGATTTGGGATAAATTGGTGGAAATTATCTGTGATGGAAGCTAGAATTGAAGGTGAGGCTCAACATTTCTATGGTTTTAGAGCCATGGATCTAAGGTCGGTAGGTAAAAGGAGTGTGGAGTGGGATTTGAATGATTGGAAATGGGATGGTGATCTCTTTGTGGCTACTCCATTGAATCATGGTGGTACCGAAACGATGGGACGTCAGTTTTTCCCACTAGGAAACTCGTCAAACAGCTCTTCGTCGTGCTCTGATGAAGGGAATAATACTGAGTTAATGGTGAGAAGAACAAGCGAGGTTGAGAAGAAAAGAAGAGCTGTTGCGACAGGGGAAGATAATAACGGCGGTGGTGGTGGTGGTCTTACTTTGAAGCTAGGAGACAATGGTTATGATCTTAATGGTGACAGAGAAGGGAACTCTGCGGCCAAAAAGACGAAATTAGGAGGAGGAGGTGTCACAAATCGAGCAGTTTGTCAGGTGGAGAACTGTGAAGCTGATCTTAGCAAAGTTAAGGATTATCATAGACGTCATAAGGTGTGTGAGATGCATTCTAAGGCTACTAGTGCAATTGTCGGAGGAATTATGCAGCGGTTTTGTCAGCAATGTAGCAGGTAATGCGTCTTTTGAAGCCTCTAAATCCTGATGAAGTAGTCTGAAAAAAAAATGAATCAACTTTATTGTTCTACCTTGCAGGTTCCATGTTCTTCAGGAGTTTGATGAAGGGAAGAGAAGCTGTCGTAGACGTTTGGCTGGGCATAATAAACGTAGGAGGAAAACAAATCCCGAACCTGGCGCTAGCGGGAATCCTCTGAGTGACGATCATCAATCAAGCAATTATCTGTTGATTAGTCTCTTGAAGATACTCTCCAATATGCATTGTATGTTATTTATTTAATCTCTCATCAAATATTTTACTTTTGTCTTGATGTTAGTGTTAGTTAATTTTGTGTTCTGTCGCAGCCGATCGATCAGAGCATACTGGTGATCAAGATTTGACGTCACATCTTCTGAAGAGCCTTGTAAGCCATGCTGGTGAACAATTAGGGAAAAACTTAGTTGAACTTCTTCTACAAGGAGGATCTCAAGCTTCCTTAAATATTGGAAATTCGGGTTTGCTTGCAATTGAGCAAGCTCCTCAGGAGGATTTAAAGCAACTTTCGGTAAACGTAACTGAAACCCCTCGGCAAGAATTGTATGCCAATGGGACATCTACCAAGAACAGATCAGAAAAACAAGTCAAAGTAAATGATTTTGATTTGAATGACATCTATATAGACTCAGATGATGGTACAGATATCGAAAGATCTCCTCCTCCTACGAATCCAGCAACCAGTTCTCTTGATTACCCTTCGTGGATACATCAGTCTAGTCCACCTCAGACAAGTAGGAATTCAGATTCAGCATCTGACCAGTCACCGTCAAGTTCCAGTGAAGATGCTCAGGTATACAAATCTCTTACCTCATCCATTATTGTCTGGATCCATTTGCCCGCTGATAATTCACTGTAACCTTTTTTTCTGACTCCATCCTCAGATGCGCACTGGTCGGATTGTGTTCAAACTATTTGGGAAAGAGCCAAATGATTTTCCTGTTGTCTTGCGTGGACAGGTACTGTTCTGCTTGAGAACTCAAGTTCTTACTTTGTGATGTGGGAAGTTATATTGATGTGTTAATTTCTTGATTCAGATTCTTGACTGGTTATCGCATAGTCCAACTGACATGGAGAGCTACATTAGGCCTGGTTGTATCGTATTGACCATTTATATTCGTCAAGCTGAAACTGCTTGGGAAGAAGTAAGCTTACTTTCTAATTTCTTGATCTCCTCTTTGACATTTCATCTTGTCTTGTTTAGAAGTTCCAGACTCAGGAACTTGCATTCTCTTTTTGTTTTTTGCTTTGCAGCTTTCTGATGATCTGGGCTTTAGCTTAAGGAAGCTACTAGATATCTCAGATGATCCTTTATGGACAAATGGATGGATTTATGTTAGGGTGCAAAACCAATTTGCATTTGTATTTGACGGTTAGTTTCGAGAATACATTCACCAGTTGGATATTTCTCTGGAATTATGAGTATTTATTGTAAATCCGGGGTTGCAGGTCAGGTTGTTGTTGACACTTCCTTACCGCTAAGAAGTCGTGATTATAGCCACATTATCAGTGTTAGACCGCTCGCTGTAGCTGCAACAGGAAAGGCTCAATTTACTGTAAAAGGCATAAATCTCCGTCGACCTGGCACTAGGTTCTACTTTGACTTCTTCTTCTTCTTCTTCGACTTCAACTTTTTTGATACCTAACAGTCTTTGATCAACCTTTTTTACAGGTTACTTTGTGCTGTAGAAGGAAAATACTTGATTCAGGAAACAAAACATGACTCGACGAAAGAGAATGATGATCTCAAGGAGAATAATGAGATTGTTGAGTGTGTCAATTTTTCTTGTGATTTGCCTATAACAAGCGGTCGAGGATTCATGGAGGTGAGAGAACTTTTTATTTCTGGTCTGACTATCAATAAACTGTCACCTGTTTATTCATCTGGCTCAAGCTTGCTTGATGATAATTTTAGATTGAAGACCAAGGACTCAGCAGCAGCTTCTTCCCTTTCATAGTGGTTGAAGATGATGATGTTTGTTCTGAAATCCGTATACTTGAAACCACATTAGAGTTCACTGAAACTGATTCTGCAAAGCAGGCTATGGATTTCATTCATGAAATTGGTTGGCTTCTTCACAGAAGTAAGCTCGGCGAAGCAGACCCAAATCCAGACGTTTTCCCATTAACACGATTCAAGTGGCTAATCGAGTTCTCAATGGACCGAGAGTGGTGCGCTGTGATCAGAAAGCTATTAAACATGTTCTTTGAAGGAGCTGTTGGTGATTTCTCCTCTGATGCCGCGCTATCAGAACTGTGCCTTCTTCACAGAGCCGTTAGGAAAAACTCTAAACCTATGGTCGAAATGCTCTTGAGATATGTTCCCAAACAGCAAAAACACAGCTTGTTTAGACCTGATGCTGCTGGTCCAGCCGGTTTAACACCTCTTCACATTGCAGCCGGTAAAGATGGTTCAGAAGATGTGTTGGATGCTCTAACAGAAGATCCCGCGATGGTGATTTTAATTTTCCCTCTTTTCATTAGCCATAGAATTTGATTTTCCCTCAGAACAAAAATCTTATCTTTTTGCATCTGATTCAGGTGGGGGTTGAAGCGTGGAAGACATCTCGAGACAGCACAGGCTTCACACCAGAAGACTACGCACGCTTACGCGGTCACTTCTCATACATCCACTTGATTCAACGCAAGATCAATAAAAAGCCAACAACTGAAGATCATGTTGTGGTCAATATCCCTGTTTCTTTCTCAGACAGAGAGCAGAAAGAACCAAAATCAGGTCCAATGGCTTCAGCCTTGGAGATCGCCACACAGACTAACCAGCTTCAATGCAAGCTGTGTGACCATAAACTGGTGTATGGGACAACACGCCGGTCTGTAGCATACAGACCAGCTATGTTGTCAATGGTGGCGATTGCTGCGGTTTGCGTCTGTGTGGCACTTCTGTTCAAGAGTTGCCCGGAAGTGCTCTATGTGTTTCAACCGTTCAGGTGGGAGTTATTGGACTATGGAACACGCTGAGTGTAAGTGTACTTTGAAGAATCTTCTAAGATATATATAAATGTTGCTTATATAAAGGTGTGATTTCTATATGTAACTACGAGTATAAGATATAGAGACATGTTGGGTTTAGAAGATTGTTGTTGTTGTGTGTAAAAGCCTCTCATTTCTCTCTGAAACCTGAGGATTCTCTCTCTTTTTTTGTTGACATAATTATATTTTTCTTTCGTAATTCTTACAATGGAGATGCTCTTGTACTAGTTATTTTTCTTCCTTTTTGGGTTTAGTGGTGAAAATAAATACTAGGAAGCTTGGATTCATACTTTTGCAAGCTCTAGATACATCATCACTTGACAAATTTAGACATCTATGACTTCCTCAATGGTTGCCTCGATGCCCATTCCAATACTTTTATGATTTCTTTCTTCTCTGGAACATGTAATGCGATGCAGATCAGAAGCTCTAAAGCCGGAATCCGACTCTCACAACCTAAAGAACATAGCTCGATAAGTCGCCTTGCAGCTCCAGCTTCTACTATTGCTCTTGAATGATCTGTGTGTAAGTAATTGCACGGGCTAGCGAATTTAGTGAGTGCTAAGATTGCTTCTATTGATACCTCTGGATCTTGATGGCCAAGAAGCTTCACCAATTGCTCGATCATTGATCTATCAGACGCTCTAAATGTTCGTGCGAGGTTCCCTATTAGTGTGATGTATGGTATAAGTAGAAATGTATCTCCGTTTTCTTCAATGAGCTTATGGATTTGATTAACAATGGCCTTGAAAACGGGAGACTTGCAGTTGAAAGCTGAGTGTCTCAAGTCAGAGTCTTGCTCGGCCACAGCAGTAATCTCTATTAAGACTATCAAGGAGTTGTATCTAACTTCTTTGTCTTGTATCTCAAGCAAATCTGCGAAACGTAAGAATCTTTTTGAATCGGTGATGCTTTTGCAGATAGATGAATTTCCTTTGGCCAGCTCCCTCAAAGCCTTTGCTGCCATTGCCTTCATGTGGAAGGAGTCTTCGAGCTTTGGAGTCTTCGCATGGATCGAGCAAGTCGCTACAGCATAATGGTCATGTTTTGGGACAAACCCAGAAGCTAAACAGCCTAACAAGAGCGTAATCACGTCGTGTTTTGCGAACACGTTTTGGCTCTCGGGGAAGCTCGCGACCAAGACTGACGTAGCACAAGCCACCTCTGCCCTAGCCCTCATCGACCCTTGTTCGAGGATCTTAACGAATACAGAACACAATCCGTTATGGATCATTATCTTTGCATATCTCGGGTTATCATTAACCATTGATCCCAGCGATCTAGCTGCTTCACATGAGTCATCAAGTGTTCCCGTGTAGAGAATCGCCATATGTTGATAGATCATGAACAGAGTTGGGTAGATCATAGCGAAGGGTGGGAGACCAGGCAACTCTTGTTCACCATGGTTCGAAGGAATGGAGACGTTGAGGAGCCACGAGACGTCATTGATCGATCGTTCGAGCCGGACCAGCATCTTTTGGTAAGTGGAAACTTGGATGATTGTAATGACGCGATTCCTTAATTTGGGGATGCACTTGTCCAAGAAAGACAGAGACTTATGAAGCACAGTCTTGGCGATTGAGATGACGTGCCTGGTCGGATATTCGCAGAGATTGGAGCTGGCGATTACGGCTTTCTCCAACAGTTCTAAGAGCTTTTGTACCTTGATCTTGACCTTGTCGCACTCCTTCCTGAAGGCGATGGCTTTGTTTGAGGCTTCGATAACTTGAACCGCAAGATCAATCGCGGAGATAAGGATATGCTTCACTATATCCGCCATAGAAATGAAATTCAGAGAGAACAGAAATATGTTGGATGAATCTTGAACCGCAAGATCAATCGCGGAGATAAGGATATGCTTCACTGTAGCTTTTTCTAGCGTTTTAGTTATACATATGGAGAGAAGAAAGAAAGCTGTCTACTTTTTCGAAAAAAGAAAGAAAGAAAGTTGTCTTCTATCCTCTGGCTCTTCTCTGATTCAAGCAAGCTATCTCTCTTTCTATTTTTATTTGATTTAAATTGTAAATTTTCTTTTATGTTAGATAAATATCAGAAAAGAATATAGGAAGAAACCAAGAAACTTCCACGTCTCTTCCTGCTCTTTGTAGTATCACTAACATCATTTTATTGATAAGTGTAGATTTAGACAGATTATATTATTATTAAATGAAGATCTTGTTAAAAAAGGATCACCTTAAAATCATTCTATCACATGTTACTGTTGAAACAGTTATAATTAAAAACAGAGAGTTGAGAGAAAATAGAGTGACAGATTCAGACAGAAACAGAAGTTCATATCCAAAAGAGTACATAACACCGTATTAATAAAAGAAAAACCAAACCAGATTGAGACTGAAAACCACAAGCGATATAATAGTTTCAAACAAGATAAACGTAGTTAAACGACAAGCGACTCTTAAGCCTTCTCAGCCTTAAGAGGCTTAACAACCTCCCAGGTAAAGTCAGGATCTTCCCTACCAAAATGTCCGTACGCTGCAGTCTTCAAGAACCTGCCATTGCCACCTCTCGTGAGGTCAAGGTTAATTGTCATCATGCCTGGCCTGAAATCGAAATTCTCCTTCACAATCTTGAGAATCTCCTTGTCCGGAATCTTCCCGGTTCCATACGTATCAACAAACACCGACAATGGCTCGGGGACACCAATGGCGTAAGAGACCTGAACAAGCGCCCTGCGTGCTAGATCGCTGGCTACAATGCTCTTAGCTGCTTGTCTTGCTATGTAAGCACCGCTTCGGTCCACTTTCGATGGGTCTTTACCCGAGAATGCACCACCACCGTGAGCTCCCCACCCACCGTATGTGTCGATGATGATCTTGCGTCCGGTTAGACCAGCGTCACCGTGTGGCCCACCAATGACAAATCTGCCAGATGGGTTAAGGTGAAAGATGGTTTTCTCGTCGAGGTACTTCTCAGGAATCACGGGCTTGATCACGTGCTCTTTGAGGTCACGGGCGATTTCATCGTTAGTGACGGTCTCATCGTGTTGGGTCGAGATAAGAACAGTGTGAACACGGACAGGGACCATCGCACCGTTCTCATTGTAGTACTCAACAGTGACTTGAGTCTTCCCGTCAGGTCTCACCCATGGGCAAGTCCCGTTCTTCCTAACCTCAGTGAGGCGCGCACCGAGCTTTGTGGCCAAGACATGGCTCAACGGCATCAACTCAGGAGTCTCATCTGTGGCATACCCAAACATGTGACCTTGATCACCAGCTCCAATCTCCTCAGGGCGTTTGGTGAAATGACCATGAACACCCTGAGCAATGTCAGGGCTCTGCTCCTCAATGTTGACCAATACTTTGCAGTTGTCAGCATCGAGACCCACGTCGGCTGAGACGAATCCAATGGCGCGACAGGTGTCACGGACAATCTTCTCGTAGTCAACCTTGGCCTTAGTGGTGATTTCTCCGAAAACCATGACCATGTTGGTTTTGGTGCAAGTCTCACATGCGACTTTGCTTTCAGGGTCTTGCTCGAGGCAAGCGTCGAGGACTGCATCAGAGACTTGGTCACAGAGTTTGTCTGGGTGTCCCTCGTTCACAGACTCGGATGTAAACAGAAACGACTCCATATCTTACAAGCCTGCAAAAGTTCATCAATACAAAATCAAAATACGCAGAGATACTCAAATCAAACATAATGGAGTCGAATTGAAAGAGCCCCAAAATCATATTATTTTGCATTAGATGCTCGAACCCGCCCAGAAGCAAAACGGAATCTCATCGAGATAACGAATTAAGGGATTGAATTCTTTTAAAAAAAAAGTTGCATTAGATTAATGGAATCTATTGGAAAGTGAAAAGAATAATAGAAAAATAAATTCCGATACAGATTAATCAAATGTAGTGTAACTAACCGTTAAAATCCAGATGAGTATAAGTGGAAAGAGAGATCAAATCTAGAAATCTATCATGGTCAAAGAAGAAGCAAATCTCACAATCATTAAATTAGTAAAGATCAAACCCCCTAAACCTAAACCAAACAAAACAGCAAATGATTGGCACAGATCTGGATCAAATGGTCTTCTAGAGAGAAGAGAGAGAGTTACTGTATTGAGAGGAGAGATAGAGAGACCTGTGAAGAGAGGAGGAAGAGCAAATCTGAGAGAGAAGCAGAAGCAGAAGCAGCCGACACACCAAAGCACTGGACGCAACCCTTAACGCCACTCCACGTCTTCCTTTTATACACACTAACTACTTTTTTCTACCTTTGTAACTGGTTACCGGCTGAATCGGTTGGATATTTTCTAGTGCAATTCCTTTATTCATTTCCACTTTACAAAACCTTATAATAACTAAAATTTATGCTAAGCTGCTGAATTTTTACACATCGGATCGGAATTTAATCAATTTATACATCAGAATTCGTGGCATAATATATACTGTTTACCTGGTCTATATATTCTTTTTGGTATGAACCTGCTCTGTATATTTTTAAAAGAAATTATAAGTTTTCTTTTTACTCTTTTCTATATATTTTTGCGTACAGAATTAATTTCAGAGAAATATATTAATTAGTTTTTTTTGTTAAAGATAAATAATAATAAGTTACTCCAATAACTTCATTTACTTCATTTTTAAAACTAAAACAAAAAAAAAAACCAAAAAGGATAAAATATAAATAATATTTACCCGCCAAACTTTTTTTTAAAGATGTTTTGGTTTTGAAACTTTATCATTATAATAATGAAGTACAGAAACTCACAGCTGTATTACGAATGAAGAAGCTAATTTGTCTCATCATCATGTAAAATTCTTCTTACAATTATATAAATACTGAATACACTAATTTTTGTTGTGATCTTAAGCTCCAATAGGATAAGTAGCAGGTTTTTCTAGTTTTGTGAATCTACTGGATTTATATGCTAATGGTGATTCAGAGTCGTTGGATGCAATACCTCAACGGTTTAGATCTGCGGTAGTTGGTGATAGAGAATGACATTTACCAGTTCCCTCTCAATTGCATCCCCTCTATCCAAATATTTTTATACAATTTTATAATTATGATCTTTTTTTTTGTAAAGTGCGAATCTTGCTTCTTATTTTTTTGGGGGGTTTACCGAAACTACCGGTCAATCACCAACCCCAGCCGGTTAATTCAGCTTGACGGCATGGAATGAATCCCATGATGCATGAGTCAGCACGTCACCAAAAACCGTATCTTCTTTTTTGCCTCAAAGTCAGTAAAGGAACCACCAACCAAAACCAAATCAAACCGTAGCTAAACCGAAAATGCTGTGTATAAACCGGGAATACGACATTGAAGGATGTGACGTGTCGTTCTCGTGGTGCGTATGGTTGGTGTGATTAGTGGTTTTTAGCTCAGCTGTCACCAAATAATCATGACTTAATTCAAATCAATTTATAACTCACCGTCTTTTTAGATCCGAGAGTAAGATGTTTTGATTCGGAGAAATAGGAGAAGATTACGATGTTTCACTCGTAAAAAAGGAAAAAGAAAACAATATTTAGGCCTCATTAATAGAGAATATTTTACTTGAACCGATCAAATACATCTAATTTAACAAAGAATTTTATTATTAAAAAAAAAAAAAAATTTTGAAATGCGGTGAGCGTGGATCGAACACGCGACCTTCAGATCTTCAGTCTGACGCTCTCCCAACTGAGCTATCCCCGCTTGCTTGGTACCGAAGTAATAATTAAAGAATTGACCTGTGTGTCTTTATATTCGTTTGACTTGGTCTCTTTCGAGACAAGGAGGAAAACACAGACGACGAAGAAATTTTCGGTGGGCGACGATGAAATCTTTTAAGGAAGAATTCACGTTGGGTTTGTGCCTGTGTTTCGATCTGTTATCGCTTCAGGCTACTTAATAAACGAAATAACCAGTGACCGAATCTCTAATTTGCAGATGAAAGGCTTACAGAATCGCGAGAGATAATCGCTAAGTACCCTACTCGGATTCCAGTAAGTCTCTTTTTTAACTGATTTGTTTGTTCATACGTTCAATCTAATCCTCTCAACCTGTTCCAATGTTTGTATAATGTGATGGATATTTCGCAGGTGATTGCCGAGAAGTATTGCAAAACCGATCTTCCTGAGATCGAGAAAAAGAAGTAAAATTTCATCATCGTATTTTCCATGTGATGACTTTTATGTCAACAGCTTCAGTTTTGTTCACGAGAACAGTCTTGGCATCTTGAATTGTGTTTCATGTTAGGTTTCTGGTTCCACGAGATATGTTGGTTGGCCAATTCATCTACATTTTGAGTGCTAGATTGCATTTGTCTACTGGCAAAGCTTTATTCGTGTTTGTGAACAACACTCTGCCTCAAACAGGTGACTTTTTGCAACTCCATTTTCCTCGATGCTTTATAGACAAAGTTGTTTTATGTAATTCTCTTTTCCTTTGCAGCTGCTCTAATGGACTCGATCTACGAACCTTACAAAGACGAAGATGGATTCGTTTACATGTGTTATAGCAGTGAGAAAACCTTTGGTTGAACCAAAACGATGTTAATACATTTACTTCAACATAAAGGCTTTGTCACTACATCAAAAAGACACAAACACTTGTAAGCTTATATGCATGACTGTTCGATCCTTTAGACTTGCATTTCCAAAAACAGGGTCCTCCTTGTCATATCATTGTTTAATCTTTCTGAGAAAGCAAAAGAGACTAAGGATTGTGTTACTAGGAGAAGAGTTTTGCGCTTCCTCTCCGCCAAGCACCACGAAGTGGCAATCCACCGGTAGAGTTCTGGCAACTTCTGGAGTTATCGTTCTTAGATTCTGGTTCAGGCTCTAGGTTAGAGTTCCTAAGATCTAATACTGCAGCCATTGATTTTTCGCCTAGACGTGCTCTGTGAAACTTTGAAGTTTTCTTACATTGCTTGCCTGTGTTGCCTAATCTCACTCCAACAGATGAAGAATCCACAATTGTTGTCACTTTTGTTTTGCCTTTGTCTGAACGGTGTGCATCTTTGTCTTCATCCTGAAATTTGTCAGAGAATTGCAACTTAACTCCCATGGAGTCACTGCTACTTTCAACCTTCACAACTTTCCCTTTGTTTTTCTTCAAACCGCAACTCTCTTTCGCCTGAGAACTGTTCTGCATAGTACACCTATTCTCAACTGTATCATTTCCTCTTCTCAAGCAAGCATTGTGGGTATCAATGAGCTCCTTCTGTCTCTTAGGGTCAGGGCAGAGTCTAGCCATATCAAGAACCAAGTGAGACAAGCCATAGCCTTTCACATGCTCTAAGTAAGTTCTTGCATCGATCGAACCATGACGATACTTTCCGGATGTATCCTTGAAGGCCATGAATAACTCTTCATCGTGACCAAGGCTGGCACGTATTTTTTCCACCAAACTCTTGTTGGCAGACTGTACATCAGAAACACCTGGTGGTTCTTGGATGTTCGACACCTTTGCACTGGCGGATGATGACCTGCGGTTTTTCACAGCAGAAACTAGAGAAGAACCAGACTGAGAAGGCTGCTCTAGTGATTTTGTACCAGACATTTTAACGGTTGATGATGAGTGTTGATTCCTCTTTGCATTACCAGAATACAGTGAAGAGCCAGATGAACATCCACCAACTGCGGTATGTTCATTTCGAGCATCTTGTGGAACTGCAGATTCAAGAGTTCTAGTAATTTCAACTCTGGCATGGTGCCTAGGTTGAGATTGAACAGAAGCACTAACAGATTGTACACTGTTTGTGATAGATGCTTGTGTCAGGCCTTGGTTCAACGCTGGCCAGGCTCGAGAAAACCCAGCAGTTGCACTTCTACTTGTTTGATGTCTTAGATGAGTAGTCATGGTGTTACTAAGTAAACTCTCTGAGTTTTGTCCAAATCTTGTTTGGCCACGGTTTGCTTGCACAGAGAGTGGAGGAAAAGAAGATTCTCCCAGACGTAAACCTCCAGAGCTCCTCATAGGTTGAAGAAGAGGATGACTGTCGTTAATGGCATAAGATGCTTGAGATTCCAGAACTGCAAGATTAGTCTCGCGACGAGATGATTGTCCTCTTCCACGGCGACTGTTCTGGTATTGGAAACCCGCTTGTATCTGAACAGAATCGAAAATTAAACATAGGCAAGCAAAAAATAACACGCAAGAGCGATATTCTAAAAAATATACATGCCTGTAGCGATGCGCTTTGCTGAGACCGAGACATTCTTCCTCCATGATCAATAGAATTATGCCTCTAAAAACAAATGCATGTGATCTTTTAAACATCCTTGTGTGTCACCATAGAGCAGAACATTACAAAAAAGTGGGAATAAAGAAAAAAAAAGGGTTTACTTTCAACTCAGCTTCGAATTGGAAAACTATAAACTTCTTAGCAAGGCAAGACTCGTCTTCACATAGAAAATGGTCACTGCGGAAATGAACCTATTGCAAAAACAAGTAAGAAACATTTACAGTGAAAGAGTCAGAACCCAATGCAGCCACAATATTGTATTATACCATAAGATCACATTCATACCTCCAAATCATCATAGTTTCCATAATATTCATATTGTCCCGGCTTCAGCCTACATTGCCAATTAAAGCAAATGAAATCATTTTGAAGTCAATCAAGTTCATAACTTTCATAAATACAAATTAAATTTACCTTTGGCATATATGACAGGTGTAATGTTCTCTAGACATATGAGTGTAAAGCTCATTGCCACCATAGAATGGACTCTTACAGAACTCACACATAGGATGACCAGTGAAGCCTCCTCTTTCGCTCTCACTTCCATCCACTTCCGAGTCACCGCTACTTATATGTTGATTCAGTTGTGCCTTAGTAAATAGCTTTTGCTCACAAATGAATACCTGTCATAACAAAGGATGAGCTTGTTCATGAGAAATGGTCAATATAATTATTAGGCCTAAGAGGGTAACTTGGGATCCTGACCTTACGGCCTACAAGACATAAACTGCACATATGCAATTTGTGCTGATGATTTAAGTGATCCTTCAAGTGTTCAACGCTCTTAAACCGCAAATGATGGTTAGACCCTTCCTTTGGTTGGCTCTTCTTTGTCTTGTCACAAGAGGTGCACGAGAGTCTGCACATTGCCTTGATACTTGTGTACTGGTTCAAGTCATCAAAGAAAACTTTGGTTTCTTCATGATACCAGAAAGATCCCACTCGACCTTCCTTTGGTTCTGATGGGAAGGTTGAGAAATCAGTAATCGTCTTTGTAGAATCACCCAAAGCCTGCAGCGGAAAGAACAGATAGTGTAAATGTAGCCCAAGATTCGAGTAATTTCAAGCAGATTTACAAGTTTTAGTTTCAGTTTCTCACTATCTTACAAATATTTTCTCAGCAGCAAGATAGAAAAAGAGAAAAAGCCCTAACCTTTGTAACGAAGACGACTTGGCATTCAGTTTTGCAGATACAGCACCGGCGATCGCCGAATATGAACCGGAGACGAAGGACGCATGTAGAGCAAACGTCTCTGTGACCACAAGATCCGTAAGCAACCCATTCGAGATTCTCTGCGCAAACGGCGCAACTATCATCCATGTTTCCTACTATGTTTCGGACTCCGTTGATGCAAACAACACAAAGAAAACCCAGAAATTACAAGTGAGGAACAACAAAGGATACACGAAGAATCGCAAAAGTCAATAGTCTCACGAAAACAATTTTATTCAATAGTCTTAAATAAAAAGATAATAACAAATCGGGGATGTAGCTCAAATGGTAGAGCGCTCGCTTTGCATGCGAGAGGCACGGGGTTCGATCCCCCGCATCTCCATTACCTTTAGTTATTCCTCTTCGTTTTATATAATAATGGGCCCAGTCTCAGGCCCAATATCCACTTGGAAGCTTACATGACTTATCATCTGTACAAAATCATTCCATTGCAGCTTCGTTTCAATGATTATTTAATTCTGTCTATTTTCTGTATTCAAACATTTCTACAAAAAATCTTTCTATTACAATTTCGCTGTCTACTTGTATTTTTCTAAAAACATCTCTAACAAATCTTTTTCTTATGCATCCTTGTCTTTGGATATCGCATCAATCAATGTCTTCGTCCTGAGAAATATTAGAGCTACCGTCATTTCCCACTGTATCATCTCCTCCTCTCAAACTAGCTGTGTGTGTATCAATGAGTTCCTTCCGTTTAGCAGGGTCAGGGCAGAACGTAGCCAGTTCAAGAACTAACTCTGTTAAACCATGACCGTTCAAATACTCCAAGTAACTTCTTGCATCGATCAAACCACGGTGGTACTTTCTTGATGTATCCTTCAAGGCATTGAAGAGGCAATCACGTATTTTTTCACTCAAAGCCTTGTTCTCACTTCTTGATGTTGGTGATGATGACCTGCGATTTTGCACAGTGGAAGCTGCAGGAGAATCAGAATCACAAGGCTCCTCCAAAGCTCTTGTATCACGAGTTTCAGGTGCTGAAGATGACTGAGTATTCGGTGACGAAGCAGGAGCAAGAGTTCCAGTCATTCCAACTCTGGCATCGTGACTAGATCGAGCAGAAGCACTAGAAGATTGAACAGGTGCCGAAGCAGAATTGCCATCGTTTGTACTAAATGATTGTACCAGGCCTCGGTCTGTTTGAGAGGAACTAGTTGTTGTTGCACTTCTATTTGTTTGATGTCTTGGAGGAGCAGCCACGGTGTTACTTACTAAATTCCCTGAGTTCTGTCCATGTCTTGAACTGACTCTTGATTGGCCTGGGCTTGCTTGCACAGAGAGTGGAGGCAACAATGATTCTGTGTGAGATGATCTTCTGCGATGGTCAAACCAAAATTCCCACCCACGTTGAACATGTGATGGTGACCGTCGTGCAGTACTTTCCGGATGCAGGCTAGTATTATGCCGCTGAAAACATGATTGTGTCACCATAAAGCAGAATGTAACAAACAGAGAAAAAGAAAAGAAAAAGAGTGTTTACTTGCAACTCTGCTTCGTCTTTGAAAGCTCTTACGATAGAGAAGTCAGCCAACCAATAGCCGTCTTCAGGTTGGATATGGTTTTCGACGAAGTGACCCTGATGCAACGCAGGCGAGAAACATATACAGTTAAGAGTCAGAACCCGTGCAGCCATAAAATAACCCATCAAGATATATTCATACCTCCACATCATTCGTGCCTAACCCCGGATGTAGCCTGCATGGCCAATGGAAGCAAATGAAATATTTTGGTGTTAGAAAGCCTACGGTGAACCAAATTGTAACTCGGTAAGAATAAATTGAATTACCTATCGCATATATGACAGGGGCAGATTTTAGTAGACATATGAAAGAATATCTCATCATCTCCATAGAATGGATTATTACAGAGTTCACACTTAGGATGACCAGTGAAGCCTCCCCTTTCACTCACACTTCCATCCACTTCGGAGTCCCCACTTCTTATATGTTGGTTCAGCTGTGCCCTAGTAAACAGCTTTTGCTCACAAATGAATCGCTGTCGTATGCAAATGCAAAAGAGAATAAGCATGAGCGAAATTGGTGAAACAGAAATCTTTGAAACCAAAATATGTTTCGATTCCTCACCTGACGCCATACAAGACATACAGTGCACATATACAATCTGTGCCGCTCATATAAATGATTCATCAACCATCCAATGCATTCAAAGTTTGTCTGGTCACAAGAAGTACAAGAGAGGCTGCACATCCTCCTGATCCTTGTGTACTCGTCAAATTCATCAAAGAAAGCTTGGGTGTCTTCATGATACCAGAAAGATCCTACTTGGCCCTCATTTGGCTCTTGTGGGAAATTCGGGAAGTCATTGATCCTCCTAGTTAAATCATCCGAAGCCTGCTACGAAATAGCACATAAATACAGTGATAAGCAAAAAAATGTAAACCCAAAATCGAAACATGTTTTCAAGAAATGGTGGCACTGCAACAGAAGAATGTGCAGCGACGCGTATCTTTGCAATTTACAGCAACAAAGAACACCAAAGGGCAAATATAGGTACGATTTAGAACAGAGGTGCGCATCGATGCACATATTTCGAATTCGAAGCAAGAGATTTCAAATCCAAACCTTTGTTACGAAGACGAAGGCGCGTTCGATCTGGCAGATACAGCACCGGAGATCTAGGCAGACAAATCGAAGCCGAGCGACGCATGTGGAACAAGCCACTCCGTGACCACAAGATCCGTAAGCAACCCATTCGAGATCCTCCCCGCAAAGTAAGCAGCTCTCAACCATGTCTTTCTTTCTTTTCTTTCTTTACTACAACGAAAAGTTTCTGGCTCTCTCACACGCAGAGCATTATATATAGAGTTTGTTTCAACAAAGTAAATCAAATCGGGGATGTAGCTCAAATGGTAGAGCGCTCGCTTTGCATGCGAGAGGCACGGGGTTCGATCCCCCGCATCTCCAATTGTTTTTTTCTCTTCATTATATGATAATTATAAAACGAGGCCCAATATTCTCAAGGTAAGCCCATTTGGTTTTTCACTTTTTTTTTTGGGCAAATAAGTCAGAAAAGGGGTAATTACGTAATTTATTAAGCAAAGTCCAAAACCCTAGCCTCTACCTCACCATATAGAAAGCACAGAAGATTTCTAGTGCCGTTCGCTAGCCTAAAGCAAAAATGCAGATCTTCGTGAAAACCCTAACGGGGAAGACAATCACTCTCGAGGTCGAGTCCTCCGACACGATCGACAATGTGAAGACGAAGATCCAGGACAAGGAAGGGATCCCGCCGGATCAGCAGCGATTGATTTTCGCCGGGAAGCAGCTCGAGGACGGACGCACCCTCGCCGATTACAACATCCAGAAGGAATCGACGCTTCACCTTGTCCTCCGTCTCCGTGGTGGTGCCAAGAAGAGGAAGAAGAAGACCTACACCAAGCCTAAGAAGATCAAGCACAAGCACAAGAAGGTCAAGCTCGCCGTTCTCCAGTTCTACAAGGTCGATGGCTCCGGCAAGGTCCAGCGTCTGAGGAAGGAGTGCCCTAACTCTACCTGTGGTGCAGGGACTTTCATGGCTAGCCACTTCGATCGTCACTACTGTGGTAAGTGCGGTCTCACTTACGTCTACCAGAAAGAAGGAGGCGAAGAATGATCTCGCTTATCGGTAGATCTCTATCTTGGAATACTGCTTTTTTAATTTTGGGAATTTTGAAGTGTTTTTGCTGTTATGGATCTTATGTTGAACACCTTTGGCTCTAGATTTCGCATCTAGTACCAGAATTTTCTAGGTTTTTTTATGGATATTATTATGATCTGGTTCTTCGTTAACGTTTGTTCAGTTGATGCTAATTCACTACTCATATCACTATTGCTTCGAACTTGCTTAATCATCTGTTCAAATCTTCCTGCATGATTGATAAATCACACAATCAACTCGTAATAGTACATAGATTATAATGTTTGGCTATGAGGGTACTTGGTTTAGGGTTTAACAAAAGCATTTGGGAATAGATAGGGAAAGCATGAGTTCTTGGCTTTTACAATTGCAGCATAAGCTCCATAGCAAGGGATGTGAGCAATTGCCATGCATAAGTACCTGAGAATGGGGTGTATTGTTCATTAGTAGACAATTACAAGAGTTTCAGAACTTAATTCAATGTAGTTGCATACCATAGTGGAGCCCATGGCCTATCAAGCTCGAGGAATGGATATGGCCACCTGAGAGTAGATAGGTTACAAAGTATCTTTTAATACTTGCTTTGATTAAAACAGATTGATTGTGATAGGTTGTGGTTATGAATATGTAGAATTGTAGATCATTAGTGCTTACCAAGTGAAGCCACATGCGTGGATGATCCATTGGAAGACAATATAGAGACAACTCCATATCACAAAATATCCCATTCGAAACCAAGGGAACGACTGAAACAAGAACACAAACAGCATATGTATTGGCGCTTTTTAAAGAGCTCTTTTCTTATTAATTTCAATTGCTTACAAGGCTATTCAGTACTGTGTCGAGCAGGAGAAAGCCAGCATTTGCCGTGTGCATGCAAATCATCAACTGCTCGAGCATAATTCCGATAAGTTTTTGTGCAAGATACATCGGTTTTTTTGGTAGAGGTGTTCTTCTTACCATGTTTAAGCCGAGGTGAGTACTACTATTTGATAGGAAAGGAACTATAACTAGCCAAAACACAGCGTCCGTGAGCACCACAGCCCCTGCACTTGTCTGCAACACAAACCCCAAGCTAGAATTAGTGTCTGAATGTGTATTAAGCAAAGTCTTGGTCTCTGTGCTGATGCTGACCTGAAAAATTGTCTGCATGAAACAACCATAAACCCTTAATCTTTGTTTGAATTCATCTCCGACTTCGTTTACAACCGCGGCGGCTTCACCATTTTTCAATGTTAGCTCTTTGGAACACTCCAAGCAACCATATAATGAAGCTACAATCCCCATCTACAGAGAAACAGTTGAGTATAAACTTAATCTATATTTATCACTCATATTCAGAAAGCGTTAAGCTGTTACGATTACGACATACCGCAAAGTAGATCATCACAAGCATGAAGGTCCATCTGTTACAAAGTAACAAAACCAAGCAACACAAGTCAAAGGAGGAAAAATTGGGTCGTATTAAAATCAATATTTCGGGTTACAACATTAAAGAAGAAAAGTTCACTCGGTGTAATAGACGAAGATGCTTGCGTCCCACTTTATAACGTCCCAAGCCAAGAGAGCAGCCATGGAGAGAAACGAGATGGAACGCGTGAAGAGAAGCCAGCCAGGGTGTAGCCTTCTCCAGCAACTTGTCCATAACCAAGCCGAACCAAGGCTCTCTGATCTAGACAGTAACAAGCTATTGTGTGCGGTATCATCATTGTCTATGCAGCCTCCTCTTTCTCTGCGCGATAGAAACCACAAGAACGCAACGATTGCTACCGAGACTATACCGAAGCAGATTAAATCGTACCAGTAAACGATCAATGCCATGAGTTACTGATGATGAAAAAGTATTAGTCATGAAAGGGGTTTTAGAAATTAAGAGGCTTTGTTTAAGCACGGCGTTGTTTTTGGGCAGGTGGGTTGTTTCGACGTGAGGCGACCAGCAGTTTTGACTGGTTGGTACTCGTTGTGAATTGACCGTTAGATAAAATATAGATGCTCCTTTGTATGCATTCATGAATTTCTGGAAAACTAAGAAATCTCAAGGTAAGGCCCCAAGATATGAACTCGTGCCTACTATAGAGGCTAGCTACATATGGTTAACCAACGATTTCATATTTAGAGTTAAAATTATTTATTTTTTCTCTTGCTTTATTCAAAATAACTATATTACATACATATTTGCTTACATATGTGTGATCTTCACATGGTGGAAAAAAAAACATAAAAAGTTATATATCCATACCACTTTATTACAAAAAAAAGGTGGAAAATTCCGGATTTTTATTCTTTAAAAGAGTTTAATAAAATCCCTTTTTCCCCCCCTCACATTGGCTTAACGACAGTATAACCACCATCTACCGCCAAATTCTGACCACTGATATAAACCGAATCATCAGAAGCCAAAAACAGAGCCACTTGTGCCACGTGGCGAGCGTTAAGCACCACACCCTTGAGAATCCCCCTGGCGGCAAATTCTTCCTCCACCTGTCTCGCCGTTTCCTCGTCGTGGCTTGTCATCGGCGTCGCCAGCGCGTACGGTGCTACGCCGTTTACTCTAATCCCGTACTTCCCCAGCTCACTACACGCTGATCTAATCAGCCCGAGAAGTCCGTGTTTAGACGCCGTGTATCCGTGACGTCCCCGACCACCGATCTCCGACGCGACGCTCGTCGTACATACGATTGACCCACGCGTGCCTTTCTCCACCATCGCACGTGCCGCGTGTTTGATAAACGCAGCCGCGCCGCGAACATTGACCGCCACTATGCGGTCAAACCGTTCGAGATCCAAGTCGAGGATGCTCCCCAGCGGATCCAAAATACCGGCGTTGCTGAACAGAACGTCGAGCTTTCCGTGCTTTTCAACGGTGAATTTAACGGCGTTCGCCACTTCCGTTTCCTCTGTTATATCGCAACGGTAAAAACTGGCTCTGTCTTTCCCGATTGAAACGGCGACGCTTTGTCCCAGCTCTTCCTGTATGTCAACGATGACCACTTTAGCTCCCTGGTCAGTGAACAGCCTAGCCGCCTCGGCTCCTATCCCACTGGCTCCGCCTGTTATAATTACGATTTTGCCATCCAATCTTCTTCGACAAGTAAATGAATTAATTAAAATTTGTATGTAAGAATATGCAGAGTTGAATAGTGAGATATGAAGCACTTGCCTGAGTTCTGACATTGTTAAGGGATTTCAAAGGGTAAATACACGGAGATATAATGTCGAGGCGACTATGTGTGTATACACCCATTTATAACCAAAATATTTTTTTTTCTTTTTTTATGGGGCTTTTACCATATGACTAGTCTCTTAAAAATGAGTTTAACTGTCGAATACTCCACTCAGAGATTGTTATAGGAAAACAAGTCCGTACACATGATGTGCAAAGTTCTTTCCGCGGCTGACGGCTCCACACCCGGTTACTAAAAATGAAATAAGATCCAAGATTTAAAACAATAATAATGTTATTCAAATTCCACTCACACACGTATGCGTTGATTGAAAAACATACAAAGACTAAATTATATGGAATAGTCCTGGAATACACCATGGAATCTATCCATTAAAACAACTAACGCGAGAGAGCTGCGGCTCAATTTTTATTAATTTAAACGAAAACAAATTTTTTTGTTAATCTCTTCACACCGGCTTAACGACGCTGTAGCCGCCGTCAACCGCCAGATTCTGGCCGCTAACGTAAGCCGAATCATCCGAAGCCAAAAACAAAGCCGCTTCAGCCACGTGGCGAGCCTTGAGCACCACACCTTTGAGAATCCCCGTCGCTTCGCAATATCCCTCCACCATCCTCGCCGTTTCCTCGTCACGGCTATTGATCCCCGTCGCCACCGCGAACGGTGCAACGCCGTTGACTCTAATCCCGTACTTCCCCAGCCCGCCACACGCCGATCTAATCAGACCGAGAAGCGCATGCTTCGACGCCGTGTACGCGTGAGGTCCCAGACCACCGATCTCCGACGCCACGCTCGTCGTACAGATGATGCACCCACGCGTGCCCTTCTCCACCATCACACGCGCCGCGTGCTTGATAAATGCCGCCGCTCCGCGAACGTTGACCGCCATTGTTTTGTCAAACTGTTGGAGATCCAAGTCGAGGATGCTTCCCGGCTGTTCCATGACGCCGGCGTTACTAAACAGAACGTCAAGCTTTCCGTATTTCTCGACGGTGAACTTAACGGCCTTCTCCACTTCCGTCTCGTCTGTTATGTCGCAACCGTAAAAACTCGCTTTGTCTTGTCCGATGGAAACGGCGACGTTTTGACCTAGCTCTTCTTGCAAGTCTACGATGACCACCTTAGCTCCGTGCTCTGTGAACAGCCTAGCGGCTTCGGCTCCAATCCCATTGGCTCCGCCTGTTATGATTGCGATCTTGCCATCCAATCTGCTGCAGATCCACACGAGAAGAATATTATTATACGTAAACGTACAACATATATCAATGCATTGGAGCACTTACCCGACTCCTGCCATTGTTGATTGATTTCGAAGAAACAACATATCGAGACTGAGTATATATATACACTTGATGGAGTGACCCACCATTCATCTTTCTAAACGTTTACCACATGGTTTTTCTGAAGATAACAAATTTAAAAATGTTTAGAATTTACACAATACATATATATAGGAACCCATTTAATTGTATCAACGGTCCATGTCCTATCTATTGAATGATGAATTCTTAAGGTTGGAGCTACTAGTTGGAGCAAGTTTTGGTGTACTGATTAAATCCAGTAATAATTTATTTTGTATTTCTAACATTGTACTAAGTGTGAGGACGAGATGTGTGGCCTACACCATCCTAAATTATTGCACCTCCGTCTTCAATTTAATGGATACTGAACAAGATTGGCCACCCCATGCCAGGTACCGTCATTTCATAAAAAAAAATATTTACTATTTAAATTTATTTATGAAATAAATAAAAAAAACGTTAACTGAATTGTTCATTTAAAAAAATAACAATTTCCACACAAAAAAAGGGTCAAATAGGCCGAGTAACTATGAAAGCCCAAACTCCTAATAAAGAGCAATAAAAGCCGAATACAAAGGCCCATTAGCCCATTATCTGATGTATCAGTTGACAATTCTATCCTCGACCTCGAGATGTGCAAATGCAAATCAATTGGTTGGATCAACATCCCACGTTTCAAGGACAGAAACTTCGGGCTCAATCCCCATGTCCCTAAGTCAACTTTTGACCCAATAATTTAAAAATAATTTCATAAAAAAAAAACATCATCATGGGATCTTTGTGGCCAAGTTGTAGCTACGGCTTAACCACCGTGTAACCGCCGTCAACGCCTAGGTTCTGTCCGCTAATGTAAGCCGACTCATCCGATGCTAGAAACAGAGCAGCTTCTGCCACGTGGCGAGCTTTCAACACAATCCCCTTTAGATTCGCCGACGCTGACGTGTTCTCCTCCACCACGTTTGGCTCCATCTTGAAACCGTTACAAACTAACGGCGTCGCGACCCCGAACGGAGCAACGCCGTTTACTCTTATCCCGTATTTTCCCAATCCACCTGAAGCCGATTTGATCAAACCCAATAGCCCATGCTTCGACGTCGTGTACCTGTTATACATTTCACATTTAAATAACAAATTCAATATTGTTAATTTTTTTTATTTTTTTTTTGTTAAACATTAGTTTTATTTTCATAACTTTTGAAACATATTTTTTCACGAATATTAACTACAAATAGCCGAATCCATTGATGTTTATTTCGTTACTTACTATTTAAAAAGCAATTAAAAAAAATGTGAATTTTTTTTACCCGTGTGGTGCCGTCCCGGCAATCTCAGCGGCGACGCTGGTGGTGCAAACGATGGAGCCGCGCGTGCCTTTCTCCACCATGGCACGTGCCGCGTGCTTGATGAATGCGGCTGCGCCGCAGAGGTTAATTGCGACTGTTCGGTCTAACTCGTCGAGGTTTAAGTCGAGGATGCTCACAAACGGCTCTATAACGCCGGCGTTACTAAACAGAACGTCAAGCTTTCCGTGTTTTTCGACGGTGAACTTAACGGCGTTCTCCACTTCCGTCTCGTTTCTGACATCGCAATGATAGTAACACGCCTTGTCTTCTCCGACTGAAACGGCGACGTTTTGACCGAGCTCGTCTTGTACGTCAACGATAACGACTCGAGCGCCGTGTTCCGTGAATAACCTGACGGACTCAGCCCCAATCCCGCTTGCTCCGCCGGTTATGATTACGATTTTGCCCTCCAATCTGCAAAGAATGAACAAATTATTACATATACGTACATTTAAATTTGAGCAGAAATGGTATGAGAGATGAGGAAATTGCCTGTTTCTAGACATTGTTGAGTTGAGCCTGTTTTGAAGGATATAGCTACGAGAACTATGGGCGGATATTATTTATACATGTTTGTGAGAAAAGTCAACTCTATCGTGCCATGTGGGTTTCACTTTTTTTAATGGCTCAAGAATTGTTTTGACCGTCTGAATTATGCACCGTAATAATTACACTTGTTCATTTTTTTATAATAATGTTCTTTTTGGTTGTATTCTATTTCTTCTTAATCACATCAAAATTACTAATGATCTTTGAATGGCCTATTTAGCTTTTGCACAAGTTCCCTCAACATCTCTCTCTTTTTTTTTTTGAATTGGTGTAAGTTCTTGGCTCCGCCCCTGCCTGGCCACCTATCTCCGCCGCAACGCTCGTTGTACAAACGATGGACCCACGCGTGCCTTTCTCCACCATGGCACGTGCCGCTTTTTGATAAACGCATCCTCTCCACGAACGTTGACCGCCATTGTTTTGTCAAATTGTTCGAGATTCGAATCGAGGATGCTCTCAGGCGTTTCCGTATTTTTTGACGGTGAACTTAACGGCGTTCCCCATTTCAGTCTCCTCTGTTATATCGCAACGGTAAAAACTTGCTCTGTCTTTGCCGATTTAAACGGCGACTTTTGGCCTAGCTCTTCTTGAACGTCGACGATGACCACTTTAGCTCCGTGGTCAGTGAACAGCCTAGCGGATTCGGCTCCTATCCCGCTGGCTCCGCCTGTTATAATCACGATTTTGCCATCCAATCCTCTGTATATATATAAAGACAAAAGTAGACGATAATTATATATGTAAATTGTAAATTGTAGAATGAATTAATCAAAATGTGTGCATTTGAAAGAGATGACGCGCTTGCCTGCTTCCTCACATTGTTAAATAGACTTCAAGTTCGAATACATATCCAGAGATAACAGCATGTCTTGATAGTATTTATACACTAATCCATCCCCCATTAAGTAATTAGAAAAGGTAGATAATAGTATTTATTTGACAGCCTAGTTCTTTAAATCACATATACAAGTCTAGACTTAATCTGTGTGTTTTTAATTTTAGTTTAGAACTTATTAAAAATCACATTAATAATTTACAATTAAGCTTTACTCTTAAAGTTTTTGATAAGTGATTGATTTTTGCACACCTATGTAACTTAAAAAAAAAAAATCTTAGTCACTTTTATAATATTCTTAAAATTTTGGGAAAAAATAATTCTTAAGATTCTTGCGTTTAAAAATATTTTTTCCTGATAAGAAATTAGCTTTTATTTTAAAGATGAGGTATCGTAACTCCTAAGTTTTACAAATCTATTAAAATCGTAGGTCATTTATGAGTATAGGTTAGAGTAAAGTTGTCGAATTATACCATTACCAAAACAAAAGAAGTTATGGAATTATAGTTCTAAATTAATTATCATAAAATCATAAACTATATAGGCTCAGTTAATGATCATGTGTGGATCATGTGTTATAATATCAGAAGTTATAAATTTACAATTAGATTAAATTCTTATGAGATGTGTACTTTTTTTTAATGGAATTGATGGCTAGCAAACTATATATTACAATAAACTCAACAATCTAAATTAATCGATTTGTCATCATAAACTCAAATCAATGTAGAGAAAGTAAAACACATATACAGGAACAAAAAATAACCGCTTACACAAAAAATGCGAGCACGTAGANCAAAAATTTCCCTTTTTGACAAAAAAAAATTAAAATTAAAAAAAAAAAAAAAAAAAAAAAAAAAAAAAAAAAAAAAAAATCTCAGCTGCTTCAAATCTGTAATCAGATTAGCCAAGAAAGAAAAGGGAACGCTATATATGTTCCATTCAGCTAGCCTTCCAATAAGCTCCTCAAGCTATGAAAAGCCTCCGCCGTCAAACTACAACACCGTTGCTTCTCCACCGGAGCCATCGCATCATCAGCCGACAAGAAACAAACGACAACAACCGTCAGGTTATCAAACGTGTTAAGCCTTAAAGCCTCCATGGCAAGCTCTCTAGCACATCTCACCGGATCATCGTGACGGCGTAGTCCACGTCGGACAATGCTAACGGCTTCTTGACTTGTCAAAACATCCCAAATCCCGTCGCATCCGATTATCAGAAACTCATCCTCTTGTGTTAATTTGATCTGTTTGATCTCTGGCTCTGCTATCAGTGGAGATTGTGAGCCTCGGGCTAGTTTCATGTCCCAATCGCCGAGAGCTCGGGTGACCGATAAAATGCCGTTTAAGTAACCGTCATCGATGAAGCCACCACATTCTTCCACTCTTCTCCTTTCCGGTAAGTAGATTGGTCTGTGGTCTTGAGACATGTCTATGGCTTCACCGTTCCTACACAGAACGGCTCTGCAATCGCCCGCATTTGCCACCATTAAATGTCTGCACAAAGGGAAGAACAAAAGCAGTTCGTGAGCAAAAGCACTACACTTAAAGAGTGTCCAATCCAACTGTTATGGGTGCAAAATTGAATCTTTAGTTCCTTCGAAGATGGGTTTGGTTTGAAGTGAGCACACATACGACATACCTTCCAAAAATAAGGGCAGCAAGAGCCGTGGTACCAGAAGAAGAGCCGATGCTTCGGTCCTCTGCTAAAGCAAGATCGGCCTGAAGAAACGCCTTCCTCAAAGAACTCTTCACTTCTTCGACATAAATACTGTTCACTTCCGAGGTTTGTGGAAACTTATCGTCTTCGAAGAATAGTCTAATGGCGTTTTTTCTTACATAAGCTGCTGCTTCTGGTCCTCCATGGCCATCAAAAACCTATATACAAAGTGAAATAACCAGTAAATATTCTGATCTTGTAATCGACCAAATGACAAAGAAGGAGGCGGAAAATGCAGTACCGCATAGAAAGCACTCGGCTTTGGCAACTCATTAAGAGACCCAACTCGAGAAGATAGATCGTCTATGCAAATGTGTTCGTCTTCCATGAATCTCCTAGGTCCAATATCAGCATAGCTCCCAGAGCGGATAGCCGGAACATAAAATGAGACACTAGAACTGCAATCTTCATCATCCTCCTCCGGAAACGAATCAGAAGATTTTAAACCCTGGAAAGCAAATATTGGATCTACCAGTCAATTGAGTTCTTAACTTTAAACACAAGGGCAAAACAAGTTCTTTGAATGGCAATAGACTACTAACCACCAAATTGACGGGAACCATTCCTCAAAAGGTACACACATACAAAGATAAGATTTTTACAGAGGACAAAACTTTGCAAGAAAAGTAGTTAAAGACTCTAAATTCCTACTAACAATTCAGAAGGCATCACCATCCAATACTAAGAACCCTTAAGCGAATCAACCCAGATTCCTCGTTCTGTATAAAGACATGCTCTTTGATGAATCTAAGCAACTAGATAGTTTCCAAATACTGGAATCAGAGCGAAACCTCTTCAATTCCTCCTCACAGAGCAAAAACGCAGAGCACAGGATTTAAAATCCAACTTTTATCGGAAACACTTACCGAAAGAGAAGTCAATAAGTCGTCGGAGACCGACGCCGCCGGGAGACGGATACCCAGATTCGATGAAGAAACTGGTGATTTCACGCCGGTTGATGCTCCGAACAATTGAACATCTAGAACCACCGGCAAACTCTGTTGAAACATAACCTCTGCTTCAGCCACCATTTCTGCTCTTCACATCAATCACAAAAAAACCAAAACTCGATCGATTTCCTCAGAAAATTTCAAAGTAGCGTGCTTGTTTTTCTCCTCGTGGACGAAAATTTAGAGACGCGTGTGCTTCTTCTGGTGAATATATACGATCTGATCCAGGTGTGGGTAACCGGTAACCGGTGGCTACAGATTTAACCGGGAGGACACGTGGCGGTAGAGCGTGGCGTTTTTGAAGTTAGTGTGTGGATTACACGGCGAAAACAAGGCAGTCAGGAATGACACGTGTCGTATTTCTGGTGTTTTGGCTTTGACGCGCGTAGCTTTTGGCGAAATGACAGAAAAACCCCTCCATCGAACTACCGACTATGGTTGACTTTTTATGGATTCAATAAAGGTTGTTTTCGAAATTAAACTGTTTTATTGGGGGTAGTTTTGGAATGTGATTAACCGACCAGAATCTGAAGATGGCTTCTCGTGTTCACACTTGAGTTGCGTAGCTTGTTCGAGACGTAGGAAAGTTGTGCAGTTTGACGAACTTGCCCCCCAAGTGATTCTCAAATTACATGTTTGTGTTGATAGGCAGATGAATCTGGACCGTTCAAACCACTAGCTGAGACTGGGTCCCATTGTTCTCGACGGCCCAGAGAACTCTAGACGCGTCACGAGTTGAAATCCAAAATCTAAAAGCAACCGTATATATATATTTTTTTTGAAAAGGTGAAAACAATTATTTGGAACTCAAAATGTTTTAACGTTTGTCGTGCCACGCAAGCATGTGCTTTCGATTATCGGTAATGCATCAAGAAAAGAAACGTGACAGGTTTACATAATTCATAAATCCAACTATATAAATATCATCGTCGATATTAAATTAATGTTTCTTTAATGATGGATTAATAAGTTAAGTTGTTGCTACAATCCAAAACATGTTCAATTTATTCACTTTTTTATTGTGTGTGTGTCCAGAAATAAAGAAACTTAAATAGTTAAATTCTTCTAGCGATAGATGAGTCATCTTTACTATAATCGCCTCGTGGATATACATATACTAACATTACTTTAATAGCTGGAAAGGACAATTAGTTAATTTAATTTTATTAAACTTCCACCAAGATGCTAAAGATCCATCGCCTAATCAATAGAAGAAACGTGTTTCATGAAAAGTCTAATAACTCCAGAGCTTGTCAAACGTAAAATAATCCCCAAGAAAAGAAAAAAACACAACTAGTTGCTCTAAAGTCTTAATTGTTTGTAAAACCAAAAAAAAAAAGTCTTAATTGTTTGTTTTTTTAGTCGTGGTTGTTTGTTAGGTGTACGTCTTCTTTTACAATTTTTAGATGTGATTGATAAAAAAAAATATCAAGATGTTTGTTTGTGTGGTTTGAAAAACGTTGCAACCAATATTTGAACAGGGGAAAAAAAAAAACATAAATAAGTAAGAACATTCAGTTTTATCTGCGTATATGAAATAACTGGTTGGGAAAAAAAAGAAGAAGAAGAGAACAACTGGAAATTTATAAATAACTCAGCAATTGCAAGAAGATGACACACAAAGTTATGTTGATAATGGATGATGGAGGCAATCAAAATTTGATATATAGTCTCATGGGCCTAATCTTACAATAAAAGGCAATATGGGCCATCAAGCCTTAACCTGATGATAAAAGCCCATTAACGTTAGGTAAGTTGGTTTCCTTGCTCGTCGAGCCGTGGCCCACCAAGAAAGAGTTTTGGTACTATAAAACAATTAAAGCCAGATTGGCTAATATCAATTTAAAAAAAAAAAAAACATTAAGAAAAAATTTAAAATCCCTACAGGATGTGCCCATAAAATTATCTATCTACCAATCAGCCCCTAAAAAATTAGGATTCTGCCGTTTTTTTTAGTATTCTTAGGGGGCAAAGTAGAATATATACTCAATATTGGAATGACCAAATATGTATATATTGAGCTCGTACTAAATTGTATACGATCTCGATTAACATGCTTTAATTCATACGGTATACAGTTCGTAGATTATAGAACAGTGGATAAATAAGAGGTGGGTTTTGGTCAAGCTGCTTTGGGATTGACACGTGGAAAATGGTCAACGAGTATGTCTAATCTCCTTCCATCAAAAGTGAAGTTGAAGAATGTGGAGGCTTGCTTTTAAGGCGAGGAAGAGAGGAAAGAAAGCGAAAGAGTTCTGTTTCAGTCTAAGACAATAAAGAGTCGCAAAACAAAAAAACAAAGACCCATTGCATGATTTAGACGGTGACCTATGCATAATGCAACTTATTGTTTTTCATTATTGCAGACAGCAAGAATAATAATGATACACAAAATACAGTTCACTATCGATCGAGTCAATGGTTAATGCCAACAAAAAAAACAAAACTTAGCAAAAAAGGATAAACAATAGTTCCCTTTATCAGCTCTTCCTTTGCTAGCCACCCACGTATATCTCAAATTAACACTAAGACATGCGCTAGGTGCAAATATGCGTATTATATATCTTTTTCTTCTTCTTTGTTATTTTGTTTCTTACCGTTTACAACTCAAACAGCCGGATTGAAAACACTATTTATTCAAAAATATATATTTAGAAATCTCACTCAGCATTCATTCTCTTTTTTATTGGCATCACACCTACCCTTTATACGCCACTATTTATGATGGTCTTCAAGTTATAAGATATCTCTAACAAAAAAAAAAAACAAAAAAGATATCTCTAACAACAAAATTTGCAAATCCACCTTAGAAAAATCACTTGGTTAAAATAAAGCCCGAGACCCGATAGTACAAACTCGATTGTTCGCAATGTAAAACATATTACCAAGTACAAATGTATGGTTCTTGCTTCAACGTTCGAACCAAATTTTAGCAAATAGTTATTATTTATCATGATATTATATTAAATTATTACTACCAACAAATTAAATATGATATATCATCATATGGTTTCCTTTTTTGATCATATCATTACACCAGCAAAATAAGCCCTAACTTTAGTTAAAAAAACATTAATGGTTTTCTTTTCCGAAGAGGGTCGGTCTCGACTGACTCGTGACCTCTCATAAATTATATTTCTACTCAAGTGCTATTAATTTGTTACTTTTTAGAGAATAACTAGAGACCATTCTTTTTCATCTTACCCTCATAATGACAAAGTTCTAAATCAAAAGGCTTAAAAACTATTGCAGCATCACTTTTCCTTATTGACATCGAACACTCTTCTACTTTTGTCTTCGTCTGGTTCGATTTTGGTATAGAAGTTGACCCTTGTATTGTCTTATATATGTAGTACCAAAGTGCTTCTTCGAACGACATGACTTAACTTTAACCAGATGGCCACTCTCTTCGTGCTCAAAAGCATTTAATTTAGGCTTCTAAATTTTAATCATTCACGATTTCCTTTCCATATGTTTCCCACTCTTTTCTTAGGGGCTTTTTTCATGTATGTATGATGTATGAATCAAAGATACGTATGTATGTGATGTGAACTTTTAACAAAAAAAAAGGTTGTGTAATGATACATCATATATAATGTATTTTATTCAAGGACTGTTTATTTGCAAGTGTAAATACTAGATAAATCTCGTGCGCACATAACCCTTAGCTTTGAAGAACCTTTTTCTACATAAAAGTTGTTAAATAAAAATACGTTTAGTATCAGCGTCGAAGACACTGGAACAACTTAATAGAAATCGACTAATTCACCATAATAGTAACATAGTTAATAGCATTTTGATTGATTGACAGTAAATACGGTAGCATGATATACAATCTATATAAAAAAACTATATATTGTATTATTATATTAAAAATTTGAATAACTATATAAATAAAATTTTAAAAAGATTTGGAACATGTACAATAAACCTTTTTGATTTGTGGAGCTATCACACACCACCACAAATATTCGCAGAGAGCAGTTTTTGATTTTGAACAATTTAAAACAATACGAAGTGATACAAAACAGTTTCTATGAATGTTGTTAAATGTCAATAACTGCATTATTCGCAAAATGTATGTTATGTTTGTGGGTAGTAGCAGGAAAACAATCAATATTTGAATCGTATCTATGTAAAAATAATTTATATAATACATATGAGGATAATAGAAAAGACAAAATAGTAACTCTTCAATCTGAAAAAAAATAAACTTGAAGTTAATTTTTTATAAATCAGTATATTAGTTTCTTACTCTCTAAATTTAAGTGAACAAAAAAAACGTGATTAAATATCAAATTTTATAACGAACACATGTATATACATAGAATGTAGCCGTTGTAAAATGTTGACCACCGATTAACAAGAGTGAGAGAGACGACCATATAAAGATTGCTTACCGTTAACATTCAAGACTTTTACATATTTGCCCACAGCATTACATATATTACGAAATAAGTATGACATTTTACATAAGACTCAATATCAAACACGAGAAAAGGGGCAAACAGAACACACAAGACATAAAACTAAAGAGAGATTCAAGAAGCTTTTTTTTTTTTTAAGAGCTAAATATCAAATTAATTAACTAATTAAACATTAATAATCCATCCTCATTGGGTTTTGTTTTATTAAGCTTCCTGAACATATAATCTCAGTTCGATGACGACTGGTTCAAGGGACTCCTCCCACAACTCGCCGGCTTGGGGCTATTCCCGACGACTCGAGGACTCATCTGACCCAACCTGAGTTCACTCACTCGTGGACTAAACACTTGAGACAAACTCCGATTATTGACCGGAGTCGAACTCGAACTCGTGACCTTAGGACTACTCGTGTGTCTAAACTCTCCTCTGCTTCGTGTAATAACCTCATCCAGAATCTCGAAATCTCCTGGATACGAAGTTGTGGATCCAATCTCCGTTTCCTGTTGAAAAGGAGAAAAGAAGAAGCTAAAGAAAAAGAAACAAAGTAGTTGGATTTGTAATTGGGTTTTTGGTTACCGCTGCGAGATTGAAGGGTAAAGCTGGAGCTTCTTCATACTCTGCTGCGTCTAAGTCCTGAAGATGAGCTCCTTTGAAGAATCTAGGGAGGATGTATTGTCGTACGGGAATTAAAAACATGATCATTAGAGGGAACATGACTCCTGCGATTGGGATCCATGTGAGGCCAAAGCAGATTAAGAGATAAATCGTTTGGAAGATAGTGAACATTGCAATTGTCTTGAATGGAACGGTTTCGACGAATGTTGCGTGGTAATCTTCAAGGACCCTGCAAATAGAAATTTAGCAGAATTGAGCAAAGAGGAGGCCTTCTGAAGTTGAATGAGATTGAAAGATTGGAGCTTTAATTACTTGAAGCGACGGCTTGGGGCGGTGAAGAGAAGTAAGATTCTTTCCCAGAATTGGTTTCCGGGTAAGCTTTCGATGGCCATGAAGGCGAAATATCCCCAAAGGACTGATGTAGGGATCATTTTAAGGATAGGCATAGCTGCAACGCATCCTCCTACCATTATAGCCTGAAGCAAGTTGCTTAACCGTTGTTCTTTGACTTCGACTGGTAGTAAATCATCAATTTCTTTCTCTATATCAAACAGAGTTTCATCAACTGGAGCATTGAGGTTTCCGGTGAATGTAGTTGCTTGGATTGTCGATTCTTTCAGCTCTTTCAAACCCTGCAAGTGGAGAGAAATTCTTCTTAGTTCTGTGTTCTATTGAAAAAAATCAAAAGTTTTTATGGGATATATTCTTACTTGAGGTTGCTGGTATACTAATGGTGTCTGCATATGATGATAGGCTTCTTGCATATTGTTATAGAGTTGTCCCAAACTCGCATTCGTTTTGATGCTTCTTCGTGCTGTTGCAACCAATCTGTTACGAAGCAACTGCAGAAAAAGCAAACGTCGATCTCAAAACTCAGGAATACGCCGAAAAGTAAGACCCTGGTGAGTTATGTTACCTGATATTTAAGAGTTGCTAAGCTTTTGGTATGCATTGGAGATTGAGGAATGACACCATTTGATGGAGGGATTCCGAGTAGACCACACATTAAGGTCTGTATTTGTGGTATCGATTATGTCCAATAAGTCCCACAAGAAAGATCAGGTAGATAAATATTTGTTTTCTGCAAATTCTTACCAGAAACCCAAGAAGAAGCAAATCGTAGTGGTACGAAGATGGTTTTCTTAAATTGAATTCTTTCTGCTGTGCAAGCTGTGAAGCTACGCTATGGTCGAAGTAGTAAAGCACAGCAATCATTGATGCTGGAATGAAAGCTCCAATTATGTAGACAATTGGAACATCAAGCATCTCCTGCAAATTTTCAAGTCAATAGGCATTATAAGTCTTAATGTTTCAGTTTGTATATGAGCGTGGAGATCAAAGAAAAAGACATACCTTTACTACGGTCCAATTTCCATAAGCACCAGGGGACCAAGGATTTGGGCTAAAAAGTCGCCGGGGAATTCCTTTTGGAACATCTCCTGCTGGAATGTAGGAGACACCGGTCCACACTAGCACCATGAGTGGTACACCATAGTCAGCTATTAAGCTTCTGAGCCAGCCTGCTCACGAGAAGCAAATTGAGTTAGTAAATGTTTGGTCTGAATACCCATAGTAAGAAGAATCCAGCTCTCATGAGATAGAGATGTTGTTTAAACTTACCACTTCCGTAGCGCCATGATCTGGCTTTTCTGCTTCTAAGTCCAGTTAGAAGAAGGCCAAACGAGAGAACCAGAGCAAACATCCCATTAGCAAACCTCCAGGAAGGTGAGAACTCCATCAGCTTCTGATTTTCCCGGTCAGGAATGCTAAATTCATCCACTAGCCCCTAAATAATCATGCGTTAGAGAGCATAAGAAAACCCACATTTTTTCAAAGATTGAAAATCGGAAATGGATTCCTACTTTGATGGCTTGTTGCATGAAGAGCATAGCAATAAGCAGTCCAAACAATTCCCCAGCTACTCGAGTGAACCTATTGATGATGGAACAAGCTCCACATATAGCCAGCACAAACAGCATCAAAGCAGTCCAAACACAAACCCTACACACAGATTCACAGTGTTTTCAACGCCTGATTACTCTTTTAAGCAAATCAAAACTCACAAGAGAACTTACCATCCAGACCAGGCCAAGAACAGGTTTCGTCCCAATTCAGGTCTCGCCTTTGCAAAGTTAAACATGAATGTATACATAATTACAGTTGGCTCTGCAACTCCGAGGATAAGCAGTGGCTGACCTCCGATAATCGAGTGTATCATGCCGCAAATTGCTGTGGATGCTAAGGTCTGAACAGCCGTGAGAACTCCATCTGCGAAATTTCAGAATCCAATCTCAAATTCTCAGGTGAAAAATTGCAAATCTTTGATAAAGGTAGAAACTTTATTGGACAGTAAGATGCAAAATACCGGTGTTTCTTTCCAGTTGTTCACCGAATGAGATGACAGGAATCGCAGACGCGAAGAATATGTATGTGGTGGGAGCCAGAATCCTACGCAATTAAAGCGTATAATTGATGAATAAAAAAAAGAATTAAAGGTATAATCAGTGAATGTTATTCATATTTGGTTAGTACCTAAATCCAGCCTTGAATCCTCCGGTCCAATCTTGCTTATAGCACATCAATCTTCCTTTAAGATCATTCTTGATTCCTTCAAACGGCACAAACGTCTCTTCCATGACTTTCTTCTACACTCACTCGCTCTGTTTCTCTGCTTCGTTCAGTCAATTCGTCAAACACTTGGAGTTCTTCCGCGGTGAAATACTCTCCGACAAGGAAGAAGAAGAAGATTGAGCTCAAACCCGATTTAAGGGGGAAACAACTCATAAACTACTTCAAACCGGACAAACCCATTTTGAAGAACATCTCTCAATTCAATTCAAGGTTAGCGAAGAACAGGAGAGAGAAATGCAGGAAAAACCCAATAAGGAGGTTCGTAGAAGAAGATCGAATCTCGATGAAGAAACTGGGGAATGATACATGGAATCAATTTACATGATATGGAGAAAGAGAGAGGGAAACAGTGTTTATGATTTGGATGACAAGAAAGTGGTGAGTCGTTGAGTTACATTCAAGCTGCAATGTATTTTTGTAATATGTCTGGTGGCAACTGGCAGGGAAGAAGAAGCCGAAGGAATCTCCATTTATATAAGCTACTCAAAATATTAAAAAAAAAAATTATATTATAAATAAAAACAAAAAAAAAATACTAACCAAAAATGCAACAAAACAAAAAATGATTTAGGAGAGACGAGAGAATTGCGTGAATTTTGCGATTGTTAAGAGTAATGATTCCAAAATATACTACCTTTTTTTCTTTCTTTTCTTTTCTTTTCTTTTTTTCTATCATCATCAAAGCTTTTTTTTGTTTTGCTAAACATCAAAGCTTTTTTTTTTTGCTAAACATCAAAGCTTTTTTTTTTTTTTTTCTAAACATCAAAAATACTACCTTTTTTTTTTTTTTTTGGTTACAAAAAAAAAAACTTATGTTTGACCATTAATTCTCTGTTTTTTTTTTATACCAATAATTCTCTGTTTCCCCCTGTTTTTATGAGAAATTGCATAATTATAAAAAATTCTACGAAAAAATGGTCAAAGTATAAAGATCTCCCTTCTTAATAAGTTAGGGCCCAAAATTAGTGATGATATAATTTAAGAAAATTCTAAAATATCTGATATATTTGTTTTTTATAAAGAAATATTTGATATATTTCTGCTTTATAACAATAATCAATTCAATTATTATATAAAAAGAAGAGAGAAAAGAAATGAAATTGTAACATTGAATATATCAGTATGCATATTACAAAAATAATGGTAGATATCGGATATTAATATTAAGTAGCGGATCGGATATAATTTTGCAATAGATATTAAAGTACGTGAAAACCGGGAATAGTTTTTTGGAACTTACAAAAAGGTACGTTATAATACAAAAAATGAAGGTAAGTGAGCTTGACATGCGTCTGTTTGGAGTCATTCGTTTTGGATGTCTCAATCTGTTAATACCGAATTTAAACGTTTGATAATATCTTGTTTACTCCAATCTCTCTATCGTTTCATTAATCTATTGGTCAACTTGCATTCTTAGAATCTTATTTGCACAATCGATACCCTTATCTTCTAATTTTCGATTAAGTTATCAATAACTCCATTAATATGTGTTCACTGAATTTATGCATAAGAACTCTTAACCGTTTTAAGCATCTCTATTAACTAAAGTTTTTGTTATGATTCGAAATAGATTTTCGGCTAATTAGTTTTGGAACAAAATTCGGACTTCGGGAGAAATCAGACTTATTGGGAAATAGAGACTTTTTTAAAAAGAATGCAAAATGAGGAGTTAAGAACGAAACAAAAAACTGCTATACTATGACAAATGTCACTTTTTAATTAGTTATAATAAAATGGTCGATGCTGCAGATATTTTTTTTTTTTTTTGAAAAAGAAATGCTGTAGATGCTGCAGATATTATGCATATATATTTTAATCATGCAGTGATGTGGCAATAGTAAGAACTCAACCAAACGCACATAAGAATCTAAAGAACTAAGAAGCAAACTTGACCTAACTATCCCATCCCAATTAATTTTAAATTCATTTAACTTTTTCACTTTTTTTTGTCGCCAATTTAACTTTCTCACTTAATTAAATTAGTTATAACTTTTAACTAAATTAAATTAATTTAATAATTTGTTAGGATTTGGATTCAGATACGTTTAAAAGTCATCTTTCAAATGTTTGGCTGCGGTTTCGCACGCATAGCTTAATTTGGCTCCTTTAAACATGACCCATAAGAAACTCAAGAGTAATTAAATCAGTAAAGGTCAATTATATTGTCCAGAATCTTATAGTAAGATGGTAAAGAGATAGAACTGGGATGCTAACACGTTTTAGGTTTGATCTACTTGCTGCGTGAAATATAAAACATTGTTTTTGGACACCCACACGAATATAGATCCATGCTTTTGGGCCCATTTGCATATCCGGAAAGATAGTCTATCCGTGGACTGCACATCCCCCAGATAATTAATCTGGATTTACCTCTAAGTTATCGAAAAAAAAAAAAAAAANAAAAAAAAAAAAAAAAAAAAAAGGCCAATTATTAAAAAAAATATATATGTTATGCGTGAGGAATGCATGGCCCACTCTTCTGCATTTATCTTAGGTTTTTTTTTATAAATATATGTGCTTTGCTGGTATTTTTGAAATATTTGATAGTGTACGGATAATTATGGATTGGTCCCAAAAAGTGTATTTTGTAGTTATAAAAAAAGAGAGTATTTTGTAGAGGTTGAAATTGTTCTATGGATGTGTTACATACTTACATGTGTAGATAGATAATATAGATGTTTGACGGAAAAAAACTGTATTATATATATATATATATATGTGGTTATATATGCACTTGTGTGATGCACGTACATGTACTTACACATATATAACAAATATGTAATATATAATTTGGAAAGAGACGTTATGACCCATGTGCTATAGACAACTCGACGCAATCTCACAACCACAACCACAATACAATAGACTAGATAGCCTTATTCCCGAACTAACATCCACGAATCGAATATTTATTAGTCGAGTGCAATTTTAAAAAAAATATTTTCTGCAGTTATCATTATTTTTGAAAAGCTTTGGACATGACGTACATATTTATAGATTTCCTAAATATTGAGGATTTTCAATATAGGTAATAGGTGTTGGTCCAAAATTTCCAACTCTATTAGTTTGAAAGGAAAAAAAAAACTATAAAATACATCTTCAAATTAAGTTTAATTTTGGTTTAGAATTCTTTTTTGTTTTTTAGATTTGGTACATATTCAATTTTCTTGATTAAAAAATAATGAATTAACCTAATTAAAATTTGGTTTATTGTCTTTTAATATTATTCTTTTATAAACAATATGCATTATGTGAATTTGAATCGTTATCAACAATTTATTAGTTAATTAGATTGTTTTAGTGGAGTTCTTCCACTAGACTATATGTTATGATACTTGATTAGTTTATTTTCAAACCCTAAATTACTTAGAACATAACAGTTTAAATAATTGTTTTTTGTTAAATCGGCGAAAATGAATACTAATGATACATTTGATTAAATTACTCAAATCAAAGAAAAATCACGATCAGTCATTGGGTAAGTTAAAGAGATATATAATTAGTTAAATTAATTAATGCGACGATATAGAGTTTGTTTAAATTATCGTGTAACCGAAGAACTAATAATCGACGGCCTACCAAATTTCAAATGACGTTGTTAATTAATCTACGTAATTTCTCCACATTTTTTTCTTTCTCCAAAAGCATATACTTCGTATCGGGACCTTTCGTCGTGGGTCCATACCTTGTTTATTCAGCGAGTTCAAAAGATAACAAAAGTATTATTAAACAATTTAAAACGACACAGTTCGTGTGAATGGTCTCGTTATTATATACTTTTTTAAAAATAAGCATTAAGCAATGTGTCAAGTCGTCAATGATAATCAATGTATATGTGTGCTTTTAATATTCGTTTCACTTCGTTTATCTAATATTTTGATATGAAAACAAGAGCGAACGTTTACATAGAATGTAAGAATTTTTACATTGCAAATTGATTGGTAATTTCGTGGCGGTAACTGGCCGGTACAAAACAGTTAAGATGGTTTGATTGGTAATTTTGACGCTATATTAAGTTATAAATCAGGTCGCATGTGGTGGCGCAAGGGTTTGAGGATATGAAGCCTTGGGTTCGATTTCTATTATATTAAAGAGTGGCTTTGTTTAGCAACAAAGTCTGGTTTATCTTTGAATTTGTCCGGTTTGACCTAAACACTAAAAAAAAAAAAATTCAATATATGATTATATATCGTTTATTAAACGACACAGTATTATTAAATATATTAATGTTCAAAATTACAATAAAATAATTAAATATATATGATAAATAAATAAAAAAATTACCAACGGAAGTTTTTGGGAATATGAAAGCAAACTTAATTTGTTGATAGAAATAAAATATTCTTTTTGTTTTTTTTACAATTCACACACGTAACGCATATATGATATACTATCAGGTATAAATCTACCAGAAGTATATAACATGATATTTATCTCGGTAGGATCAAATACTTTGAAAACGATAGACATTAAAATTTGAAAGTGTTGAAAAAGCAAGTATCTACGAAAATCCCCGTGCGTCAATAAATTTAATTGGTTCTCTATAATGCCTTATCGCGTCATTGATGCACATATTGCTTTAACAAAGTATATCAATTATATCTAAATCCCCTCTTTAATATATTTAGGACTAATTTACTTTTTTTACGTTTATATTTATGTTACATTTTAAAATAGATAGACTTATTTTCAGTCGTCAGCTCGTGCCGTAATATGTTGTGTTAAATCCATATTATTTAAAAACTTTGTAATTACATGTTAACGTATTATATTCTTATAGCTTTTTAACCGAAAGAGTCACGTATTTAAATTCAAAATCTGAACTAGAACTCATACCTACGTAAACAATAAATAAACATTAAGTACTACTTAAAATTTGTAAATAAAAACTTAATCTTTATCCCAAACCTACATGATTAATTTTCACCATTTGAAACTAAACAACCACTCATTTGCTTTGATATATTTTTTTTGAAATAAGCATATTTTTTTCGTTGCATGCATGCTTAAATAAGCATGTTTGGTTATATTTGGCTACCAGAAACAGAATACACAGAACCGCCACATGACATTTATTATTTCTTTTATCGAAATAGGCAGATTCTTCGTTTTCACTTTCGATGAATACGAGGTTCTTGCATGTTATATATCGATCACCCATTTGGTCAATTAAACTATAGGAAATTTTGCATATACACACACATAAACGCATCCACTTACGTCCACGTCTCCTTACAATTTTGTTTTTTGCATATCAAGTTGTGTACGTAGACTTTAGACCCATCAATTAAGCTAACTAAGCCAGCATTGGACGTGAAAGAAGAATATACTAAATAAAAAACCATAATTAAATAGCATAGTCATAATTTATCTAAAAGTATATATATATATATATATATATATGTATTTTTCCGTTTTTTCCTCTGCAAATTTCAGAATGCTATAAACATAGTTTTTGTCCTAATACATCTGCATATTTATAATCTTGTACTATTAACTAAAATTAAGAACTATAAAAAATTTGTAACTTTGGGACATCCGATAAAACTGAACGATATAGAGAAGATTAACATGGTTCCTCTGCAAAGATATAATAATCCAAAAAAAATATCTTAAAAAAAAAGTGTAAAAAATATAATAACATAAAATTTAAAGTGATGATGAGAGACAACATCTTCACCATGCCTATTTAACATTTTCAAGTAATAGTTGACTAATTGATGTAGCCATGTAGGTTTAACACATAAAAACGAATGAGCTCATGGATTAGGTTTTTTTTTGTGGTAAAATATGGATTAGTTCCTACTACTAGTTAGTTAAAATGTAAATGAAATAAGATAAATCTCAATTTTAAAGTATTTAATTTTATGGAAAAAGTATTAATTTAAATACCAATAAACATTCATTTCTATTATTTCAAAAGGGGAAACATTGAGGGAGAAAGACAAAAACATTAAATTTTTAAAACATAACTATTAAGCAAAAAAAAACAAAGCGAGAAAAGACAAAACATAACTATTAAGGAAAAGTTTGACCAAAAAAAAATTATTAAGTAAAAAAAAATGAAGTGAGAAAACCAACTGTGTATATAGATATAATTATTTCCATAAAAATAACAAAATAAATGTTGACAAAAAAATAATAAAACATTTCTCGAAGTGGTAGGCCCTTTTCCTTCACCACTTCTCTGTTTTGTTTCCCTTTTGACACCCTTCACTTCAACAGCACCTCACATTATCATGACGTTTTATTTCCATAATACTATTTTTCACTTACATATATTAGTTTGTTTTCCTTAATATTACTTTAATGATTTTTGTTTTTTATAACAAAAATGATCAGTCGTTTTATTTCATATAAAAATTATTCTAAATATATAGCATCATAACTTGATAGACGCCAAAGACAACAAAAATAAAGAAAAGAAGATGAAGTCTTACTAGTCACGAATATACAACAAAAATAAAAATAAAAAATTGGGTAGTATATGGCGAATTGTAGTACGATGTCAGTAATATCATGCTTTACCAAATAGTCCAATACAAGTTTTAAAATTTGCCCTGTTTCAAAATTTCAGATTGAATTCAGTACTATCAAGACCGATCCTGTATATATTGTGCATTTTTGTTTTCGGCAACCCTGTATATATTGTGCATATATACAGTTATCAGACGATATATATATATATTCGATTCAAAAGTTATAAATAGTAACTCAACTAGTGATAATTTAACTAGCTAGAACTAGAAGTGTAATATCGATCTCAAGTACAAATACGACACCAAAATATATACAGTAAACGAAGTACGACAACAACAACAAATGTGGTCATCACTCATACCTATAAGTACTAATTAAGATGATGTCATGCGCAACCTTTGACCAAATTAATCCTACAAACTAAATATTTATAATGTTTAAATGAATAACAAGAAAAAAAGGAAGAAGCAAAGCAAATTGATTAGCCAAGTTTGAAAGGACGTCTCCTTAGCGTTTGTGCGTTGTTTTTAATGCGTTTGAATCTCTCTACGCATAATACATTACGGATATGAACTTTCACATTATTAGATATCTGGAAACCCTCTACGTACGTAGATCTATATTTTTGTTATTCTTCGTTTCCATATAGAAAAAGTGTCTGCCGATCGTCGTATAGCATAATATATAAGACTGCTGTCTCAAATTATTTGAAAGTCTTGCACATTTTTTTACTAGCAATATATGATGTAATAATTATTATCTAGTAAAACACTAAAACTTTATTAAAACATACAAATCTTCTTACACATTTTAAACGAAAAAAGAAAAACGTAAACATCTGGAGTTTTCGGTTTGATCCTCAAGTTAATTTTAGAAAATTTTGGATATTTGAAATAGATTGTCGTCCACTTAAACAATAAAGTATGAAACATCGATGCATGAAGGCTAGACTTCCAATGTCTATAAAAAATACATAATGCTTGTGGTAGGGTCTTTTCATTATCATGTCTCACTCCCTTTTCCATCCCTCATCTTAAACAGCCAAATAAAATTTTACTCTAAACCATAATAAGAATAATTATTTATTTCTATATAAAATCATTTAATGCATCTATTTTGTTTAAAAAAAATCGTAGGAAATGTCGGAGCCTCAAGGTTGTAATAATTGTCTCATAGTTTGACTTTACAAAATTCAATTAAACGCGCAAATCAGTACCATTAATTAAAATAACCTTTGCAAGCAATTGATTCAGACATGAGGAGGGACCGACCAATTCGAGAACAAAAATCAGTTTATTTTAAATATATAGCCACTCTCTTTTAAATTTTTGATGATAATAAGAATATCTCAAATAAGAAATCTATACTCATTCTTATACTCATTCTCATTCAAATAATTATCAGTTTGGAGAGTAAAAAAATAGATTGGGTTTGAATAGTTAGTGGTTTTAGATATCTAAATTTTTCATATTTGTCATTTTGTCAAAAATTCTCGTTCCGTATATTTTCGTATATTTCATCTTAAATTTCTCAATTTTTACATCCAAAATAATAAAATAGTTTTAATAATTTTAATAGTTTTTGTAATTTTAAGATTTTTTCATAATTATATATTTGTTGGAATTTCTATCAATAATAAGTAATAATAATAATAAATTCATTAATTGTTTCATAAAAAAAAAATATAACTTAATTTTCTATTATTATATAATGATTTTAAATTG